>RDPX01000021.1:368586-384121 GCA_003991215.1 Morbakka virulenta | reverse complement strand
CTGGTATGAACACAGAGCCGAGGCAGTGCTGGAGAACGAACAGCCAAAAAAAATTGTGGGACTTCAACATCAGGATGGATCGGGAGATAGAGGCAAGGAGATCCAATATCATAGTACAAGAAAAGAAGAAGAAAGTTACGATCATGGTGGATAGGCCATTACCGGTGACCTGCCCAGTATAATAATAATAATAATAATAATAATAATAATAATAATAGTAATAATAATAATATTAATAATGATAATAAAAATAATAAAAGCAACGTGTTTTTCTAACGTTTTTTTGTCTTAAAATAGTTGCTCTCTGCACCTCAAGACCTTCCAAACGGAATCAATATATTTTCACATACCAATCATGCTCTTGATGATTGTAGGATACATTTAATGGCAGAATAAAGTAATTCCCTCTGAAAAAGTGTCTAGTCGTCATCGATTACGGGATTTGTCAACGACACACTTGCAGAGACAATTGGAACCAAAAGATTGTAAAATGGAGGAGACAAAGATGTTGGAAAAGTTACCCGAACTTCAAAAAAAATCCCGAGCCTGATCTTCCAGAAATGGTGCAGGTGCTTGACCAAGCAAATGAAAAATTTAAATTCGGTGTGATAAAGACTTTTAAGTCAGTGTTCGTCACAAATTCTTTGGATGGTTTGAAGGGTTAAAAGATCTCGTATTATGGTAATTATGATAATCTTTTTAGTCGAACTCTACTTGACAAAATACAAACTATAGGGTGCATCTCTAAACTTTACTGACTTTGCTAATATAGAAAGAAATTCTCTCTGAATGAAAATGCTTCTATGTAAGTATATCTCACTTAAACTATAAACTTGCTTGATAACAGTTACTTTAAGTTATTTTGTCACGATTTGTTGGTTTTCTTTTTGTATTAGAAATGATAAAAATGTTTATATAAAAGGGTCCGGTTTAATATTGTTAAGAATAACAAATATTGCTTCTATTTCTTCTTCCCCAACAGGATTAGTTCAGTTTGAACCAATTATATCATTATAAACGAGTGATTAGAAACCATCCAGTGAAGGATAGGTGTACCCATTCGCTAACAACTTCATGCACATGTACTGTAACCACAAAAGCGAGATAAAATAGATAACGAAATAAAAATGGCAAAACCACCAAGAACAAGAACAAGAACAAGAACAAGAACAAGAACAAGAACAAGAACAAGAACAAGAACAAGAACAAGAACAAGAACAAGAACAAGAACAAGAACAAGAACAAGAACAAGAACAAGAACAAGAACAAGAACAAGAACAAGAACAAGAACAAGAACAAGAACAAGAACAAGAACAAGAACAAGAACAAGAACAAGAACAAGAACAAGAACAAGAACAAGAACAAGAACAAGAACAAGAACAAGAACAAGAACAAGAACAAGAACAAGAACAAAAACAAGAACAAGAACAAGAACAAGAACAAGAACAAGAACAAGAACAAGAACAAGAACAAGAACAAGAACAAGAACAAGAACAAGAACAAGAACAAGAACAAGAACAAGAACAAGAACAAGAACAAGAACAAGAACAAGAACAAGAACAAGAACAAGAACAAGAACAAGAACAAGAACAGGAATAATGAATTTACAACTCTATTGTAAATTTTCTTTACTAATGTCAAATTAGGTTATAATTGTTTAGATAAAATGTAGATAAATATTTATGCTTGTGTTATAATACTCTTTGATATTCATATCTGTATTTTGATAATAGACCTATTGAACGTAAGATCACTTGGATTGAGATGGAAAGGTTCACGTGGAAAGTATTGTGGCTATTCAGGGAAACTGCCAAATTTAAGCACTCATTACTGCCTCACGACAATACACCAAGTTGCTCTGTTCATTTATTTTACTACAATGCACCGTGTGAGGCCTTTTATCCTTTTCAATGAAGCCCTTAAAAGTGATAATTTTTTTTACAACTACAGTAAAACCTTTCAGGAACTGTCTAGCTTCCCAATTCCCTTCCATTAATTCAATAGGCGTTCTTTAAGTTATGATATGACATGCAAAGAGACTGTATTGATTTGGTTTTAATGTCTTTGTAGCACCTTACAATTAGTGGCTTTGCTTCTTTTTTTGAGCTCTTAATTAAAAAAAAACCCTAACATAAAACACATCTAGCGATACAATGATAGGGTGAAATTTCGCAGCTTATGAACATAATCAATTTTTAAATACACACAATAGAAACAATGTATCTTCCAGACGTCTGGACCATTTGTATTCAGGGAACCATAACCACCTTGATAGACGAAAATAAAGGCCAATGAGGTAAGAATATTTATTACGAAGGGGAGCCAAAAAGTAATGCAATTTTCTTTTTACCATATTTATTTACCAACCCACAAACATGAATCAAATATGAAAATGAAGCTGGAAGTCTGTGCAATAAAATACTACTTTTCAACAAAATCGCCATCTCCTTCAACAGCAATGTTCCACCTTCGAATGAGAGCATGTGTGCCCGACTTGTAAAAATCTGTTGACTGTTCTTTGAGCCACTCCTTTACTTCCTCGCCACTGGAATAGCGTTTGCCTCTCAAACCCTCTTTCATGGGCCCAAACAGATGATAGTCTGAAGGCGGAAAATCTGGTGACTATGGGGGGTGCGGCAAAGTTGTCCACCCGAATGAGGCTATTGTCTCCCTTCTGTCTCCCGTCCTGATACTTGTGTGTGGTCTGGCGTTATCGTGGAGAAGGAGGACTTTGTCGATTGGTAAGTTGGGCTCACTCGTCGGATTCGTGCTCTCAATGTATGCTTCAGAGTTCACTGTTTGTCCTCTTGGCAAGAAATCAACCAGAATGACACCTTGAGCATCCCAAAATACAGTTGCCATGATTTTTCAAGCTGACTTTTGCGCCTTGAACTTTTTCGGTTGTGGTGACATACAGTGGTGCCATTCCATTGACTGCCTCTTTGATTCCGGGTCATAATGATGAACCCATGTTTCACCATCTGTTACGAGCCTTTGAAAGAAGGTTTTGTCCCTTTGACTTTGTTCGAGAAGTTCAGTTCAGGCATTTACCCTGTCAGTCTTGCGTTCAATAGTCAGTTCTCTTGGTACCCAACGAGCACACACTTTTGAAAAGCCAAGCGAATCAACATTGTTGTAGGCATTTCCATGGTTCACATCAAGGTTTTCTGCCAACTCCTCAAGAGCTATGTGTCTGTCTTCTCTGATTTGAGCATCTGCTTTTGCTGTAGTGACAGGATTCACAGAGGAGGCCAGCCGGGCAGCACGTGGTCTATCAGCTACATTCACAGTTCCAACCTTTTTTTCATCATTCAGGCGACGGACCCACCTCCATACATTGCTATAAACTAAAGTGTTGCTTTTATACATATTTTGTAATAGTCTGTGAATGTTCACAGGGGTTTCTCCCTCAGCAACAAGAAATTCAAGCACTGCTCTTTGATTCTGACGTAACTGCAAAGGGCAGCCAATATTTAATTCTCCTTATGAGTCTTAAAACTCGAAAAAAAGGTAACAATATATTCAAGAACATAAATGATAATATCATTGAAATTTGCACAAAAAATCAGGTATTTTTATCTAAAAATTCGGCTGAAATAAAGAAAATTGCATTACTTTATGACTCGCACTCGTATTTTTAATGACAAAATCCTGAGTTTATTATGCTTTGCTGTTTACTCTTACTTATCTCTTCTGCCATCATATTCAGGATACAACTGACTTTTATTCCAAACTGATCACAGAATGTTAGCCATTAATATCAAGTTGCCATCAACGAGAAAAAGACTGTAATTCAGCTTATTGAACAAAATACTAAAGACTCATAGCAAGAAACCATGGGTGTAATCCTCTCTCAATTTTTTAAAAGGGGGTGGGTGGGGGCAAGACTGATTTCTGGCAAAATTAAATTTACACATGTTAATTCAAACAAAAAACTACAAGGAAAGTTTTTTGTATAGAATTCTTTGTCATCTGTCCAAAACTTTGAGGCCACTGAAGCCCTCTCAAAGTTTTGGACAAGCCCCCAACTCACCAATGAATTTCACCACTGGCAACAGAACATTGCCAAAAAAGCATGAAATGTGCAAAGATATTACGATAGAACCGATGAGTAAACAAAAAAAGTAAAAACCGATATTATAGACCAACTCAAGCTTAAAATAGTGTCTCTGGTTAAAATATGGTTGGAAGAAACGATGAAAACACTATGAGAGTATTCAACAATATTTAAATATGCTCTGACTGCAGAAAAGGTGCTTAAATTGCAACCAAAAATTAACATACAGTAAGCTACATTATAATCAAATTGCTGCTAAGACAACCTCTGCAGCCGAAGCAAGGAATGTGGAAAAGAATTTTAGCTTGAGGACGAAATACAAAGTACTGAAAAGAAGAGCCAAGGTATCCATCTCGAAGGAAAAATGAAAAATAACTTTCAGATTCATTTTCAAGCTCTATAAGTCCCAGTTTTTTTCCTGAGATATTTAAAAGATATTTTATAGCTAGATGATGTTAACACTGATGTGAATAAGGAAGTGCAAACAATAGAGGGGATCCATCGTGTTTTAGCGACATTTGAAGAAAGAAAGGCTGAGAAACTGGCAAACTACAAACAGAAGCATGGAAAAATAACGACAACTCAAGCCTTAGTCAAGCAATTCTTGTGGATATAAGTCCCAAGTATCTTTTTTATTTTCAAGAAAGATAGAAGGGATAATGCCATTAAGTGTACGGAATTGTGAAGAAAAGACTGAAAAAATACAATAAGAGACAAAAGGTGACCTTAGACTTTTCAAATTCAAATCATATAATGGAAGGAAGCACACAAAAGCCGATGAGTACCTGGCTATGCGAAGAAAGAAGCACAGGCATAGAAAGATTTATTACAGAGAGGAAAAACAGCAATAACAACCATTTTTATGGTTAATAATCATAGAAGGCACAGAGCTACTAAATATATAAAACTGTGAAAAGAAATGAAAAAGAAAGTTAGATAAAAGTTGACTTCAGACGTAAAAACAAAAAAGTCATAGGATGGATCAAAGCACTCAGAGGCGAAAATGTATTATTACCTGGCTATTTGAGGAAAAAATATCTGAATTCATAGAAAAATATTTTGCAATGACGGTGGAAACGTTTAGGAAAACGAAGCACACAATATGCAAACCAAACCCAGGTGGTACTAGCAAAAAAGCTCATCAAACATTTCCCATGATAATACCTGTTATATGGTCACGTGATCTGTATGTTTATAAAGCCACGCTCTATGTTAAAATAGACAGATTAATTTTAGATACACTGGATGCTGCATGTACACATCTCGCTATAACAATACCTATAGGAGAAAAGAAACCCATTCACATTTTGTCGATGATGCAAAGAGTAGAAGTTAATGATTAGAACTGTGCAAGTAACAAGCATCGCTTGAAACTTAATCAAGATGGGAGGCGAGAGAGCACCTCTTCAGATGTGATAACAGTCCTCCACCCAAGGGCGCACGGTAATTTGATAGAGAAACAAGATGCACAAAGGCGTATGGAAATCTCTATCACGATACAAAGAACCAATCTTTTTAGAAGCAGACTTGCCAATGCTTTGAATATGAGAAGAAAGATCTAGAGAAAATGACAAACCAAGCATCTTTGCTGATGAAACTTACTCAAGTGGAAAAATAACCTTACCAGGCTTAACATCAGAATGATATCCGATGGATATTGGAGGAAGGTAAGGGGTAAACCTTCTACGGAACGACATCAGTTGCGTTTTTGTTTCGTTCAAAGAAACCAGATACTCCCCTCACAATTCTCCTACAGCCTGAAATCTGACTTCAAATCTTTGCAAACGTTTTGCAAAGACCTGCTGCTGCTAAGCTGCATTGAGGTAGATTGCAAAGTCTGTGTCATCAGCACAGACGTTGATGAATCGAAGTCACGTACCAGAAAGATCACTAATGTAGAAGGAAGACACTTGGACCATGGATAGAACCTTGAGTAACCCCAGTAATTATCAAATAAAATTTCATCTGATGTGAGAAGCATTTTACGATATGAAAATACCCCGAATGGTACCAAATTCCCTCTACAAATCTTATAGTCAGAAAGTTTATGAAGCAAGCAAGCGTTCTACACCTTATCAGCAGCTTTACAAATATTCAGAGGTATAGTATGTCCTTTATTAAACTTTTTCTTAAAACTATAGTTACGTTTCGTGATTACAGTCAAAAGATTACCAGTGGAATGAGATCCTCTAAATTCGTACTGAACATCAACGTAGCAACCTAGGTTATGCTGGAATTCCAGTAGTGTAAGTACGCTGTTATGCGCTAACATGACATGTGTTTTCACATAAAAAAGGTTCTTACCAAAAACTATAAAGGATTATCTTTTCGAGCAAACATGAGAGCCGAATTCTACCAACGGTCATAATTGACAGACTAAAAGTCGCTTGCGACTCCACATTAAGGAAGGGTAATGCGGTTTGATTTGATGAGATTTAAATGAAATTTACCTTAAGAAGCGTGATTGAGGGAAATGATAAGACGATAATAGCGATTTACGTCGTGCTGATGCCATAAAATGCCATAAAATTTATATAAAAATTATATTTAATCAGAAAATTGTGACAAATTTCAATATTTTGGTAGTCATTTAATCCAGATAATCAACTAATTGGAGTATCAGTTTCTTAGTGAAAGCTAAACAGATAGTAAAGATATAAAATCATATGTTAGTGAGCGAAAGTTATAATTTGCAAAACATTTGGTTTTGAAACCAGGCTAAAACAAATCAGCCTTTGAAGGAAAAAATTAGACTAATTCACTTAAGCTAACCAAAAAAATCCACATTCTTGTAAAAGATTTATTTTATTGAAAAGTTATGACTTCACCTCAAACACATATTTCCTCTTATTGCTTCTTTTAATAAACACACCGACACCAACATTTAAATATTTGTTTTTTCCATACAAGTGGATTATTATCAGTTAATCTATTATTGTTCATGGTGTCATGGTGGATTAGAAATACACTGTTGTGCATTTGAGGGGCAAAATTGTTCTCATGGTTATTGAATTGGCCGCAAGAGTCACAAACAATAGTTTTGCAAATATTATAATTTGTGAAATTGCTTCTTTTGCAATCAAATTGGACAAAGTCTTCATGAGCTGTAAAAATATTTACTCTCCTGTCCTGGTATTCAGCATTGATTGCTGCTCCTTACGAGAAGGAACTCGATGCTATCAGTAAACACTTTCACTTTTTGTTGTTCTTGATTTCCGTAGTACCACTTTCTCTGTTAACCTCAAGACATTATCTTCACTTCTGTAGCACCAAAGCTAAAAACCTTTAATTTATCTTACCTCTTTTTTTCTTGTGTTTTATGTTTCACACACATAATTCATGATGGGCCAAATATAGGCTTTTGAAGTCCTAATCCTTGTTTTGATGGAGATTTTTGGCTACTGAAAAGTCTTACCATATTTTCAAGTTTATGTTATTTCTACCATTAATTTCGACTTCACTTTCACAAAAGAGTGACAGTAAGGTTAGAGAGAGCGAAGTGGAAGAAGTAGACAGTCTCACATATCTAGGAGGGACGGTTAACGAAGATGGAGGTACGACAACAGAAAGGGAATTGCTCTGGCAAGCGCACAAATGAAGAGACTATCTGACATATGAAAAGCCAGCAACATCAGCATAAGACGAAAGCCTCACTGTTCAGGAGTCTCGTCTTCTACGTGCTGCTCTATGGATGTGAAACCTGGAAATTAACCAAGAAAGAAGAAGCTAAGCTCGATAGTTTCCAAACCATATGACGAATTTTCAAGCTCCATTCCCAGCAATATACCAACAACAAAATAGTGCTACAGATGGCATCAAAGATTAGTACAGGGATTAGGAGGTGTCAGTGGAATTGGATAGGACACGTGTTGAGAAAGGACCCGTCAGGGGACTGTGCTGTTGCCCTTCGATGGACACCAGAGAAAAGAAGGAAAAGAAGTCTGAAAACAATGTGGCACAAAATGGTTGAGATGGAGCGCAACAAAGGAGACTGGAGCACGTGGAACGTCTTGATATCAATTGTCCTTGATATCTGCTTGGTACTTTGCTAGGGCTTGGTATTACGACCTTCTCCATAACTCTGGATCGTCTGGTATTTCAAAGAATATTTTAAAAATTATACCATTTCCCCCAAACGATAACATGATCAAAGTTGTTATTGTTGGACAACATCTTAAACCTTCTCTAAAAGATTTGGTGTTCCTCAAGTTTCTATTTTAGGACGTATATTATTTTCTATTTTTCTAGGTGGCCTTTGCGAATTTGTTGAATTTATCAATTTAATATTGCTATCTTTGTCCTTCTGTTTGCCTCTCTTCCTCCCTCCCCCCTGTCTCTCTCTCTCTAGCCTGTGTCATCGGAGACCAATACTCCTATACTTACGTTGTATTGTTAGGAACAAAAAGGAAGGGCGTTTTTTTCATGAAAATGAGACTAACACAAATTCAGAAAATTGGTAGGGTGTCAAAGAGAAGTGAGCCAGGAATAAATTAAGGGGAATACCACATTAAGAATAGGTGTATCACAAGAAACAAGAGGAAAAAGAGAATAGAGACACTGAATGTAGGGAAGATGACTGGCAACTGAAGACCATTGGTGGATTTGACAGAAAACCTGGATGGAATGGAAATAAGAAGAAGGAACTTGAAGATGGGTACAAGCTTATTAGACAGTAGTGCTTAAAGAGAAAGAAGAAATGGAGTAGGTAAAACTCTGTCAAAAGGGTTTAAAATCCAATTTACTGAAGTACAAAGAAAGAATGATAAAATTTCATGAATTAACATTCCATTTCATCATTGTTTTCTGCTGTAAACGCACCATAACCAGGATGTACAACGGCTAAAGAGAGAGAGTTTTATACATTAATTCAAGAAGGGAAGAGGTGGAAAAGGTTGAAGAAAATGAAAGGCGGATTGTTTGATAATGCCTTGATAAACTTGTTGGTAGAGAACATGATGCCCTGAGTTGAGTACTTGAATGAAATTATTTATCAGTTTCCAATAACATGGCGATTGGAAACACTTTGTTTAATTAGCGGCAGGAACAATTTACTGCTTACACAATTTGAGTTTGGCCTAGTTAACTAGGGTTCCTGCTCTGTGGTGGAAGAGATCTATTTGAAGTCAACGACTGTAAATTATACCTGGATGTCATGTGACCAAATAACATCGACGTCCGGGTATCTTATACCCTGGCAGAAAAAAAATGTTTCCCAAGAAAACAGAACGGGTTGAACTTGAAGATCCAGAACTAAAACCTTAATTAAAAACAACAGTGTTACACACCCTAGAAAATGAGACACAAAATTTAAATGCATGGTAAAACAGTACAGCTAGAGCCATATTGGAAACGGCAAGAAAGTTTTAAATGAAAATATTGGTATAATACAAAACAACAAAGAGATGTGATGGTTTGAACAATGCGTACATAGAATAAGGGGGAAAAGCTAAAAAAAAAATAGGAATAGACAAAATCGGAGGTCGACAAGTTAGAATAAAAGGATAAAAGTAAAGAAGAAAAATAAATTGTTGCAATCGCATAGGTTAAAGTATACGACAAGATTTATGAAGAATTAGAAACAAAGAGGATCAAGGTAAAATTTTTCGCCTGGCAAAATCTAGAAAGAAGAGGACCAATACATATAAGAAAAAAGAAAAGTGAAAATGGCAATATACCAAAGAAAGAAGCAGCCATCATAAAATTAGATCAAACATATATTTTAAGAAATTGCTTGTTAAAGATAAGAAAAAGAAAATAAGAGGGGAAGGAGAAACATACGAGGAAGCAGTAACGGAAGTAACGAGACAGAAAATGAAAACCGATTTAAATAAAATGAAAGTTAGAAGACCACTGGGCCCAATGGGGCACCTATAGAGGCAAGGGAGGCTCTCGGAGAGAATGGAATTGAGCTCGTGTGAAACCTTATGAAATATATAATGAACAGAGAGATAATACCAGATGTTTGGAGAGTGCTCTGATTTCAATTTTACACGAAAAAGGTGATGTTTAGAACTGCGAGACGTATGGAGATAAAAAGTTGTTTTACCGTACCGTACCTTAAGTTACCGAAAAAAATTTAGAGAAAACAATAAGACAGAATATCTACTGAAAAACAATAATTGAACCTTTCAAAAGGACTTGGAACTAGCTATAGATTTTTGTGCTTAAGGCACACTATGAAAAACTGTAGAGGACAAAAGAAATTACTGCTTTTAGCTTCTAGAGATGAATACAAAGCCTTTGATAGAGTACCTGGAAAATTGTTTTGGCGAGGTATGAGAGAGAAAAAGACACACAGGAGAAAAATGTCAAAACAATTCAAGAAATCTATAGAAAGCTGGCAAGAACAGTAAGAAGTAATAAGGGGTAGCTTTCAGGTAGAAGTAAGGGTACCCTCAGGGATCAGTACTCAGCCAGAGTGTATTCAATATTGCTATTGACCTATTGACCGAGAACGCAGGAGAAAAGCTGCAAAGGAAAATTGGAGAATGGAAGGTTGCAGTGGATCATAGGGGTTTAAAGATCAGTATGATCAGAATGACCCCTATTTAAAGCCAACCCAAAGCGATAAATTTGATTTCAGAACGAAGCTGGAAACAGCTGCTCCCCCACATCTTTTTACTGATATATACCTCCACGAAGGAGGCTATGTGCTTTCTTGAAGCGATTTTTCAAAATTCAGATTACGCAATTATTATTTGTTACACTTGTGTGCGTCAAATCAACAGAGATTTCAATTGTCCTCTGAAAATTGACCAAGAAAATGCACAAGAAGATATGGAAATCAAGATTGAGATAATATGGTCTTGTTTGTAAAAAATAGAGCAAGAGAAATGCCTGAAATTAAATGAAAGAATTAACAAAAATTTGAGAGGAATACAAATATATGAAAGAAGTACCAAAACTAAACTATTTGGAAGAGGCTCAACAAAAATAGCTCGGAATAATCCAGGACCAAGAATAATATTTTTTTTCTGATTTTTAAGTACTTTCTTTTGCTCATTTTGACTGTTGGGGTTTGTAGCTGATGTTTTTTAAGAGCCAGCAAAATTCATGCCCTTTCTTTCTTTGTATCGCAACAAGCATTTTGCTACCTGACTGTATCCAATCGGAAACATTAAAGGTTAAGGCTCTGTTTTGTAAATTTATAGAGATAGATATTGAAGAAAATAGAGCAAGAGAAAGGACTGAAATTAAATGGAAGAATTACATTAATACTAATTTGAGAGAAACAAAAAATATGAAAAAAGTACACAATAAAGAAACTTTTCGGAAAAGTCTCATCAGGAAAGGGAAGCCCCGATAGGGACAAGTTTAAACCAAAAGGGAAAAGATTTCAAATTTTTACCCTTACAAAACGTTTAAAAAACGTTTTATATAGCAAACATATTTTCCCCCTGATCTCAAGATTCAAAATTTGTATAGCACAGTCAAACTCATTGTTCACATCTTTATACGCATTATTTGGCATTTTTAATCTTGTCTGTACCTTTTATCCTCAGTAGAGAGAGATAAGCAGCTGACGGACATACGCCACCCCTTACATGGACACGTTCCTGTCCCAGCTCGTCTCACTTCTCGTCGAAGCGTCGTCACCATCACTGGTCTTGTAAGAATGCAGCCAAGCAACTACCGTCTTACATCATAGAAAGGCAAGGACGACAGGACCAACGAGGCATTTCCCGACATTTGTGAGTCTCTGGGGGACACAACCTTCTCGCGGTGTTCCATGTTAAGCTGTCTGCTTGAATCTACACTTCAAGCCAAGTCAGTGAACTTACTGTGTCATTAGACAATCTACTATGATATTCAAACTAATCTTCATTATGAATCTCAGCGTACTACAATTAAATGTCGAAGGCCTGACAGCCTTCAAAAATACTGTAATTGACTCTCACCCAAAAACCCGATGTGATACTCCGCAAGGAGACTGAGTGTGATACCCCGAAACTACTGAAGTTACCAGGCTATGTCCTGGCTGATCACATAGCGAGAAAAGTGCATGGCACCGCATCCTGTGTTAAGCTCACTGTACCATTCCAAAAACTAACGAAGAGTGCACCACAACAAGACACTAAATTGATTGCCATCCACGTAACTGGTACTACTGTTGTGAATGTATACAAACCACCCCCAGCTGAACTCGGTCCACAGACGATGCCAGACCTTGTTAAGCCCACTCTTTTTGCTGGTGATTTCAATAGCCACCACACCGAATGGGGATACAGTAGGAATGGCAAGAATGGAACCACTCTTGTTGAGTGGGCAAGTCGTACCAATCATTTCCTGGTATATGACCCGAAACAGTCGAAAACCTTTAGGTCCGGGAGATGGAAAACTGAAACTAACCCTGATCTCTGCTGGTGGAATGGGACACTTCCTGCACCCCGTAGGACTGTATTAGGACACTTCCCCAGCTTTCAACACCGACCATCAATCATCAACACCCACATGCCAATTGATGCCCAAACACCTTCGTGCCCAGCTCCAAGATGAAACTTCCGCAAGGCAGATTGGCCCAAGCATGCAGAACTAGTTGATGCTGCTGTACCCAACCTAGTAACACCAGAGAGTGATAACATCAATGAAACCTATAAAGCCTTTACCAAAACCATCCTGACAGTTGCCCATGAAACCATCCCTAGAGGAAAGAGGAAACAATACATCCCATGCTGGGACAGCCACTGTGAAGATCTTCTACGGTCAATCGGCTCTTCTACTGATGACTCAGCTAGAACTGCACACACAAAAGAACTTAAAGAATACCTGAATAATTTACGTGAACGTTGGCTTGAAACCGTGGAACAGATATATATCACTCACTCTAGCCGAAAGGCACGGGCCATCATAAAGCGCCTTACTGGGGAAGGGAAACCACCTCGACAGTGTCCTGTGAGGGCCAACGCTATCGCAAGTATCCTCGTAACAAATGGGAAATTCCGTGGTGGTGATAAAGAGCTTGAAAAGACGGTTAAAGCCACAACCTCAAAATTGATGAACTCACCAACAGCTAACATGAACCTGTCCACTGATTTTACTGATGACGAACTCGAACTAGCTTTCAAGAAGATAAAGCCTAACAAAGCTGCCGGTGCATATAAAATATACCCAGGACACCTTGTCAAGCTGGGCTCAGATGCCCTAAGGTGGGTGAAAGAATTTCTATCCCACATCGTTTCTTCCTTAAAACTCCCAACCATTTGGAAAAGAGCTAACGTCATCGCAATCGCCAAACCTGGAAAAGAAATGAGTGATCCTAAAGCAGACCGTCCCATGTCCCTGTTATCAGTGGTCTATAAACTTCGTGAACGACTAATTCTAAACCGAATTGCCCCTATCGCAGATAGCCAGCTCCCTCAAGAGCAGGCGGGGTTTCGAGCAAATCGCTCGACCCTCGACCGTATGGCCTCCTTGATCACGGACGTAGAACATGCATTCGACAAAAAGGAAAGAATGTGCCTAGTTCTCGTCGATCTGTCTGCAGCGTATGACACTATTTGGCACCCCGGCCTAAAACTAAAGCTCCTCTCCACTATCCCAGACAGAAAACTTGTGACTTTCATCATGGAAATGATAACTAACAGGTCTTTCAGACTTACCAGCCCCAGTGGTGAAACAAGCAGAACAAAGGTCCTGTATAATGGTGTCCCACAGGGCTCGGCTCTGACATACCACCAACAATTGCAGAAAGATAGGTTACATAAATTGGCTTACTCTGGCACCAATATGCAGAGAATCCAAAACTCTCTTAATGATATGACATCCATTTCATCGTAATTTTAACAGTGGCGCCTGAAACTAAATATCCAAAATACTACCAGCTCACTCTTTCACCTAAACAACAATGATGCTGAAGCCAAGCTCAGGGTAACCGTTGATGGGAAAGACTTACCTTTTGAAAAACATTGGCACGTACATTGCACGTACGACATACATTGGCATCACTCTTGACAGAAGCCTCGCCTTCAAGTGTCATATAGACAAACTTGTTGGAAAAGTCTCCTCAAGGGTTACTGCACCGAAAAGACTTGCAGGAACATCGCGAGGATCAGACTTTACGACCCTCAGACCATCCACACTTGCACTAGTATATGCTCCAGCTGAATACTGCCCACTGGTATGGATGAGAAGTGCACACAACCAAAAGTTAGACAGTGTTCTAAACTCTGCCCTGAGACTCATCAGTGGATGTCCCACCTTCACACTGAAGGAATCCATACACGTCATGACTGGCATCCCGCCACACCACATCAGACGGGAATCAATCATGCTGGATTTAGCAAACAAGTGTGAGACCGAAGACCATCCCATCCATGAACGTGTCAGCAAATACTCCAACACCAAACGGCTCCGTAGTAGAAGCCCTCTCCCTCTACGACTCAGAGGAATAAAGCGCAAAGCAGATGGGCTACCCCCAGCGGTCTGGCAAGCTGTAAGATGGTTGGATGAATGGGAGAATACAACCACCCCACTACGACACTATGTCCCCGCACCAAATGCCCACCCGACTGGGCACAAGCTTCCAAGAAAGAGCAGGGTAAATTTCAACAGGCTGAGGTCAGGCTATGGTAACTTTAGCTGCTTGCAGCACAAGATCGGACAGTCCAACAGCCCTTCATGCCAATGCGGAGATAGCAACTAAACCGCAAAACACATAATCAATGACTGTGTTACCTTCAAACCACCTGGTGGCGCCAGAGCGCTGAAAGAGTAGCCACTGAGTGATGAGCTACAGTAATGGCTGCAGATGATGGAATGGTAGAGAAGTCATACGAAAGAAAAAAGAAGTGAGTCCCTCCCGATCGACACAGACGTAACTCGTAGAGACTGGGTCACTCTAAACCAAGGCAGAACTAAATTTAGGAGAACTGGTGATAAGATGCTCTGGTGGGGTCTGAGACAGAATATCCTTGTGGTGATCCGACTCAATCCTTTGACGACATTCAACATCATTGTCCACTTAGTTCAAGAGTCTCCGACAAAGATCTTAAGGAGGCAAATGATAATGCAAGGCGATGGCTCGAGACGTGTAGCAAAACGCTATGATGAGGATCTTCAGCTCTATGCATTGAATGTTTATAGATAAAAATTGATAAAAAACAGGGGAAAAACTAACTACTGTTGCATATCAAACCAGTCTGGAGGTCTTTAGACAGGGATGTTCTAGCTGGGAATATTGTACTACTACGTACTTACTTCTTCTATTACATATTGAGCACCTTCTTCACTGAAAAGCTTTGCTCGGTTTATTGTTTCGGTCGTAGAACCTTTTACTTCTAGTAATTCGGTTTTGATAACTGAAACGTCTTACCTCATTTGGATAACTGCTTCTAAAACTTTTTCGGAAATATTATTTGGCTAAAACTACAAGTTGTTTTCTCTCTTCTTCAATTAAAGCACCTTGTAAACATGATCTCAGACGCATGCGTATAGAATTATCTGCTAAGCCCTTTTAGACTCACCGAAAAAATAACCCAG
>RDPX01000021.1:191086-363586 GCA_003991215.1 Morbakka virulenta | reverse complement strand
CTGTAGAGAGAGAAATTCTCATCTTGGAATGGGGAAGTTTTAATCAAGGAAAGCTTATGAAATCGTTACCCATTCCTGAATTAGAGAAAGTCTGAAGCTGGCAAATGTGGTTATTAATATTCTTGAGTTTATTCAATGATCAACGAAGAAGTGGAACGTAGCTTTGATGTCATGGTTAGAATTCTTTGCTATGGTCAAGATAAGTAGAGTTGTTTTCTAAGGATACAATCGTTCTCTTCTTTTATTTGTGATCTGCATGATTCCTCTTAAAAAAATTTGAAAAAAAGTCTTAAAGGGTTAACTCTGAAGGGTCGCCAAAAGTTGTAACATTTGTTTTTCATTTATCATCTATAGGAAGATTGAATATGAAATCAATGGAGTAGTATCTATTGTAGTATCTATTGTGAAAATATTCCCAAACAATATAGGAATGAGAGTTGTGACCAGTACGTGTGGTAGATGTATTTCAAAGAGAAAAGGTTGTGAAATATGGTAGCTTAGGGTTATCGTGACAAAAATAAGGTAGCCGAGGAAGGTCGATATATATATATATATATATATATATATAGTATAAGTATCATTTGCTTACAATTTTGTACAGGACGATATATATCGTTAGTTAGTATATCGACCGACTCTTCCAATTAAAAGTATTTTTATTTGATTTTATAGGTTTTATTGAATCGACACGTCCGTATGACAAAAGAGACAGCAACTTGCAACACTAACGAACATCAAACAGTAATGAAGGGTGGTGGGAATTCCAAAGAATTTCTTACTAGACGATTATGTTCATGATGAAGGCAACTCTTACTTGATTTATGACAAACAACTGAATACTTACATCAGGTCTCTGGCAAGCAATAGAAAAAATGTCTGCTGAGATCAGACAGTGGAAGAAGGAATAACAAACTCCACTTCAACAATGCTCCAATCATGTAAAGGAAAAATGTGTATATCAAGGAAGAAAGGTACCAATTTTGAAAAGAAGTGTCAGATTCTATGAGCTCCTCCCCCCTTCCCTCATCAGCAAAGTACTGTCCAGCAGCACTGAGTCCTGGTGCGGATCCTATAGTGAGTGACCCCTGCTGCCATATAGCCACCAGTTACTAATAACTCCCATTGTGATGCTTAAAAAAAATTTGAGGGAGATATGATAAAGTAAAATGAGAGAAAAACCAGTGTGGAACCAAAGGTATGTTTAAGATGAGTAAGAGTGCTTGTGGAATATAATACGATCATGGAAGCCTGTCTAAACGAAATCCCAATGTTTAATCATGAATTGTTGACTTAAAAGCAAAACAAAACAAACTAATTTAATTGATGTATAGTCGTAAAGTTACATATATATATATATAACTTGGAATCACTGAGCTCGAAAAAATAAACAATATTGGAATGAAGAAAAGTTTTTGGGCAGAATACGTGCGTAGAACGAATCGTGGAAGTATACTTCATGGAAGAATAAGATAATAACGATTAATAGGTAGGCATGTCCTTAAAAAGATACGAGGAAAATAAAATTAAGTAAAATTTTGCTAAAATTGATCGAATGGACAGAAATGGATTTGAACCAGGTCCATGGGCATTATGGTCACATGCTCTACTAGTGAGCTATCAATGGTCGTCCTTCACACATCATTTTTGCAACCATATATAGTGTTGCTACTCCTATGGCAAGTAATGGTTCAACATAATTTGTCACATATTAATGAAGACAATTTTGTACTTTGAAAAAGGCTTTTCCAACCGAACAATCCCCCCTACCTTTACTTCACATTACCGAAAACAGATCAAAGACATTTTTAGGGCGCAACTCCTTATTTATTGTCAAAATTTTCTGCAATAACAAGCTAATCCTCGAAGAGAGCCTCCTATCAAAAAGATGTTATCAAATATACATTATTTATTGCTTGGCACCTTGAATTGATGAATGTTGTCTTTATTTCAGCTCCCAATCTCCCTTTATTATTGTTGCTAGATATCAGGCCTGTATACTTTAATATTTTTTAAATGCTCAATTTAGCTAGATACAAGACTGTATTCAGTACAGAGAACCCCAAATTTCTACTGTGAGTAAAATGTGAAACGTTCCTCTGTACGTATTTGGTTGTTTCTTAGTCTTTGCTTACTTGTTTGTTTAACTTAATACAAAAATATGCAGGGATAATAAACTTAATACAAAAATATGCAGGGATAATAAACTTAATACAAAAATATGCAGGGATAATAAACTTAATACAAAAATATCCAGAGATAATAAACCGACGACATTACTTTGAAGAGTTTTCTTTGACCTCAGCGCGGGCCCTTCTCTCATCTTAATTTCGCTAACGACTTTCAAAGTGCACAAAAATTTGGCAAGGCTCTTATATTCTATAATTTGCCTTCGACTTATATTGCCCCGGTAATGTGTACAACCTTTTATGGTTGTCATCAACAACCATTGCAATAGTTTGCAAAGATATTTAGAATACGGTAAGTGAAAATATTGAACCTTGCAACTTAAAAATTAAAAGTTCAATTTCACTGTGATGAAGATTAAATCAAATCTTTATTCCCTGAAAGTGAAAGACTAATTTTTGAGGAAGATTAAGAAATTAAAACCGTGCTTTGTTTTGAAGGCTACAAGGGCCTTCTGAGGTTGTGCTCTTATTTAGGGTTTTTTAACCAAAGGTGAGGTTAATCTGATGTACCTTACTGTGCTATGTCTTCAAAGAAAAATTTGTCTTGACAACTCCCAGATTGATTTTTTAAGGATGGTCTTAATCTTATTCCCTTAAGCAATTACATCTGAAGTTGTAGATTACTTTTTAAATAAAGCATTTGGCATAACTTGTTACCAGTACACCCTGCTCAGGTAGTTTGTTTATTCTATGCTTAGTCGAATGTGTCGTTCCATACGACACCAGTAAAATCACTCATATATTAAATAATAAATGTATACTAGTCGCAATGGACGCTAATAAAGTACAGTTTATCTTTAAGTGTTCACAGCTTATTTAAGTACTCCTGATGCTCAACCATTTGGAGCTAATAAGCAAATCGGTTTTCAAAGAGTATGCTTCAGTCAGCGCAAGTGGTTATCATATAGTGTTCATCCTGAGCATAATGGAAGATGGTAGGTAAGGTCTTCTGTCTTTACCTGATAAGTGGATAAAACAGAAAGATTCGCTGTTAAAATCACCGGTAAGAAATTCTAAGGCGGAATAAACATTTGGTGGTCATTCAGAGTACCAGAAACAAGCTAACAAATAAATATGTTCTATTCATTGCCAGCATGAAGAGGTAGACCAGTTAATTGCAAGTTAAAAATATCAAATATTACCCTGCATTGTTGACAATCAATATTGTGTTTTAAATAAGAAATCGCTTTTCCAGGCAATCGCAGCAATAATGTAAAATTTAATGAATCATTGCAGAGGATTACTTTTTTATTTTGTATTTTATTTGTACTCTTTAATCTATTTCTCTATTGGTTTCTTCTTTTTGTTATTTCTCGAGAAAATGTGCATAGTCAGCAGTATGCTACTTATAACGGGAAAACAAATTGGGCGCGGTACTTCTATATACGTGGCTGAGATGCAAACGGGAACCTCATTTAATTAATTAATTATTATTATTATTATGGTTCTTAGTTATTCGCACAAAGTATAAGATCTTAGGGGTGGGGTGGGGACCTATTAACTGCTAAAATACTCGCATGTTGCGGAACCAGCATAATGAAAGTCAAGTACTAATCTCAATTCCTCACTGTACCTAGCTGACCTGCTTTCTGCCCACGTTCAACATAAATGTGTATTCCTACTTCTAAGCTAAACTTCTCAAACCAAGTTGTTACCGCTGCCAGTGCTCCAGTGGTAGCCGGGATTAAAATCCTTTTTCATATTGATCGCAATCTTACTTTTCAATAGTTTGGACTTATTCATCTTTTATAGCTCTTTTTCCCATACTTTGACATCAAAAGGAATTGCAATACCGATGATCTTTATCTTCCTTCTTATTTTTTGCCCACTAGAACGGTGTCTAGTTGGCCGGGTTTAACCTCTATGTCGCATTGAATCATAAGATCCATGAAGATTTTATAATCAACATCCTTTATGATTCCTTCCGGCCTTTTGTCATACCATTTGTTGGCTCTGTGAAGTTTATAGCTTACAAAGTGGAGCCAATGTTCATTCCTTACGACATTACCATTTCTTCATTTGTATTCTGTCTGTACTAGCATACTAAATTCACTCACAGGGTGAACAACCTCTGTTCTCACCCTTGTGCATCTTATAAAAAGGTGCACGTCAATGATTTTATTAATATCAAATATGGTGCCATTTGTCCGTAGAGCTCGTTTTTGTGCACTGTAGTTCAATGCCTCAGTACATCCTTTTAAGTCACGTTTTTGTAACTATCTTCAAGTGTTAACTTTGTCTTTGTCATCAATATCTCTGAGGTATTGACCACGCATCATTATATCTTTCCAAATGATAATCCTTTCTTTGTATTTCAGTTTTTTTAGCTCCTATAGTTTCACTGACTCTTTGCAAACTGGTAAGATTGACTACAGGTCTTCACAAATGACTTATTTAACAGCAAAAAGATGTAAATGCTGGAAAATGAGATTATCAGATTTTTAGCCTTACACAATTGCTATCAATGGCTTTGTATCTGGAAGTTTCGTATTAGACTAGGCGAGAAAAACAACTTCAAGATAAAAGGAGAAAATTCTGAGCCCAAACGTAAATAAATGAGCAATCCAAGAGAGAAAAAAAAGGCACATAAGTTTGGAAAAGAAAGGGTGATGTTACCCAGAAATCACAGAGGGGAGTCAGAGCAGAATAGTTGTTATTTTATAATCGATTTTGAACATTTAATGACCAAGTGAATGGGGTGACAAGTTATGAATACTTGTTCTTAAACAGATCAAACATAAAAAATGTGGGTGGTTTTTAATTTTAAGAATTTCCATCTGGTATTGCCAAGTACTATATCCAAACACCAGATATAGTTAGACTGGATTGATTTTTGCATCAACATTGATAACATGAGAACAGGGAAAATTGTTTCAGGCCAATGAAAGTAACCATTGTGGGGCTAGGTATAAGCTTAGTATGGGAAACTAATCATGCTTTATCGTGGTTGTATCGGACCATCCTACAGGTAAAGTCAGTCCTTCATTGAATAGAAGTGCACTTTATTCCTGGCAACCATTCTTAGCTCCTGGAATATCTCTGGATTTCTTATAATTCCCTGTCTTTTGTCTCTGAGGTCAAGCTCTCAGTATAATGAGTATACTTGTGCAATGTTTTCCTTTAGGAGTAATGCAGAAAACAGTCGAATACTGTTTTTCTTTTCAGAAACAGCTAGTTTAATTTTAGACTGAGCCATAAAGAAGATTTCTGTAGTGGTTATATTTTGCTTCCAGCAGAAGAGCATTGTGCGATTTAAGAAAGCCGAAAAAATTACTCGTAAAAGCACGAGAAGCACGTCTACGATGGCAAGGTCATGTTATGAGGGAAAGGCCAGAATAGGCCTTAAAATCACTTTGGCTAGCACAAATAACTGGAAGGAGAAGTAGAGGGGGATAGAGGGTACGAAGAAGCAATGTCATCAAGAGAGGTATAAGAAAGTGAGAGGACCAAGCAAGCTGGAGGATGGGGTGTCCAGAGGCTGCCCCGAAAGGAGATGGGTGAAGACTGACAGCAAAGAAGACAAGAGAATTTATAGCTAGCTTTAAATTAAAGTACTCGCTATAATAAGTAATCAACTTATAACTTTTTACTTAGCAACTATATGTACAACTATACTAAGAGGTATATAGCAGACTTTGATTTATGAATTTGCCATAGGCAATTACAACATCATTGACAAACTGGCATTGAAGACTTCATATGCCTTCGATGCCAGATAAATGTTTTTAACTTGTAGACTTAATGAAATAGCTAATTAAAAGATATACAGGCTATTAAATTTCAAAGAGCTGAGAGTGTCACTGAAAAAGCGAGGAGAGAAATATATTTATTCTTAAGCTGGTGGAAATTTAAGACTAAGCAAAATGAATTTCTGTAAAGTGACTGCACTTAATGTTTAGCTTTAATGAAATGTGTCGAAGAAAAAATGCAAATTAGCCTTGGCATTATTGATTATTTTAATAGCGATCCTACTCTTAACCCTTTGTTTTCAAACAGAGACGAGAGGTAAGTGATTTGAATGTTCTTCGGAATCTGTTTTAAGTAACACGGAATATTCTTTCATCAATTCTGCATAAAATGATTTTGCCTAATTCTCACCTACTTTCTTTGTCTTTTCTGGAAGTAAATGGTTTTGATCAACTCACTCTGAATATTTCCTGAAATAATTGCCATTTTTGGTTGCTTTTGTGCCTTAATAAAAACGCTCTTTTCTTTCCTCTCCGCATAAATCAAGATAATGCGGTACAGCTCGGCTATGGGAAAAATCCTCTGCATATTCTTTTCCAATTTAGTGCAATGCCTCTATTTTGCCTTATATTGGGACTGCAAGTTCAAGGTTACTTTTGTCGGCCAGCAAGATATAATTTCTTTGAAATACCGACATTTAAGTGCCTTTCTATGTTGGTGTAGCATAGATGTATTTCTATTTATTCTCAGCCGTATGTTTTGCATTTTATGTTGTCTTGCGTGCTTTCAGCCCCACTTTTTAATGATCTGTTGTTTCCTTTCGGGTCTTCCATAGATAGGTATCTGTAAAAGACAAAAATGGGCCCACTGTTTACCAGGGGTACCATCAATTAAAGACCCAGTATAGATGCACTTCTGAAAGCAGGTACCGAAGACTATGGTTAAATGTCATAGTTGCATGCCTGACTGGTGCATGAATAGGTTAACTAAAGTGAACTTTCTTCCTGTGTAGATGGCGAAGGAAAAAGACTGAAACATTATCGATTTGTGTGTACTATATGTACTGTGACAAGAAATTGACGATGGTAAAAAATTGATAGACATATTTCGTACTTCGTTACTATATTGAGGTATATCACAAAATACGAATTTTTATTCTTTTGTAAACGGCCACTTTCCTGTGCGTCTCTAAAACAAAAGGGAGGTAAAACATTACGACGACGAGAAATTGGGTGAAGTTAAGCAGCCAGAAAAGGTCTGACGATGCTTTTAGTACAAAGTTGAATACAAGTAAGGAGGCCAAAAGAATCGCCAAGATTTCAACCTCAAAGACGACAGCAATACTCCAAGGAAAGCTTGAATTTGTTAATGACATGTATGAGACAGATATGAGCACATACATACAGACATACATACATACACACATACATAAGTTCTTAACCCAATAGCCATTATGGGACTCTAGGACACTGACCAACATACAAGTCAAAACGTTTTCTTAGTGGATTCCCGCAGAAATGTCTCTAAAATCGTTCCATTTTTTTACTTCTTGCACTAACACATTTTCCAACACTGTCTTATTACGGTTGCCTCTTCTCGTATATTTCTCGTCGAACGAATATGAGCCTTTTTATCAAGGTTTCGTTAGATGCTCGTGCAACATGTGCAACCAATTAAAAAGCTACTTTTATGTTCCGGGTTTGAACATCGCTTCAATGTATTGATTTCAGGAAAGATCATTAGAAAAGTTAGATCCAGATAGTTTAAAGGATTAATTTTTATAGTAAGAAGCTTAGACGTAGTAACATTGAAGGTAACACATCACTGAAAGTCCGAATCATGCATAGATTTAAGATTATGCTGAAGGAAACCACCAATTGAAGATTGATACACAAAGTCAATTTACTCAATATGCATAACCAAAGAGTGGTATTATCTCTAAAAGTAAAAATATTACTTTTAGCAGCCTCAGAAAAGCTATTTATGAAAATAAGGAATAATATAGGAGGTCTCAAAAACCTTCAATGAAAACTTTGCTCCTGCGATTCTTCAAACAAGATGCTATGTTTGAAATTACAAGAAATGTCATATGGTCTTANTCATGCATAGATTTAAGATTATGCTGAAGGAAACCACCAATTGAAGATTGATACACAAAGTCAATTTACTCAATATGCATAACCAAAGAGTGGTATTATCTCTAAAAGTAAAAATATTACTTTTAGCAGCCTCAGAAAAGCTATTTATGAAAATAAGGAATAATATAGGAGGTCTCAAAAACCTTCAATGAAAACTTTGCTCCTGCGATTCTTCAAACAAGATGCTATGTTTGAAATTACAAGAAATGTCATATGGTCTTAGTTTATGGAGAAGACCAGACTATCAAAACATTTCCAAAGGCAGGAATAACAGATGGACATTTTCAACAACAAGAAAAGCAAGATTTAGGAAGGCATTTATGAAGAGTTTTAAAATGATTATAAAATTCTCAGAAGAACACCTATACCAGAAATTCACACATATTTTATCAAGGCCAAATGCAATGGATGAATCCAGAGCAGAAATAAGTGGAGCAACAAAGGAATGTGCTTTTGACAGGTGAATGACTTCAGTAAAGCAAAGATCTGGAAGGTTAGGAGTAGCAACATCAGGACTTCAGGGAAGCAGCTGTTAGCAAAGGATTGAGGTTGCAGTTCTTCTTTCTGGGAGGGAACGATAGGTCAATCTTTACAAAAATCGTTGTTGTTATTTCTCCAAACTCTTTAGAGCCAAGTTTATAGTCGGACATACGAGCTTTCGTAGTTTCAGCATAAATTCTATTTTTGGCACAAGTAAACAACCATTTAATAGTAGGAGTGTCATCAAATGGATATTGATTGGTTAAGCACACACATTGTGGTGTAGTTGCAGCAGGTGGAGACCCAGAGTGAGGAATGGGAACTTTCCTGATATTGATCCCGAGGCACAAAAGCATCTATAACAAAGGAGCATTTTCAAGGGATACCAGTCAAAATATCACAAAAACGGCGCAGTCACCCTGGTTTTACTGTACAAGAGTGTTATGAGACAGAGAATCGTACGAAGAAGCTATCTGAGGTGCCACAGTAATAGAGTTACAAAGCGGGGAGGCAGAAGAAGAAGAGAATAGGTTAGGGTTAAAAATAAGACAATGGTCAAGCAAAAAAAAGAAATGATTACTATTCTCAGGAATACGAGTAAAAACAAAACAAAAATTAGGGGAAAGGTTGAGAAAATAAACAACTGTTAGAATATATTTCAGGTTCATCAGTGCAATGAGAACTCAAACACTGATTATGGAAAATATTAGCAGGTGAGAGAGGCTAAAAAAATAGAACCAATAAAATTA
Source organism: Morbakka virulenta (assembly GCA_003991215.1). Lineage (NCBI taxonomy): Eukaryota > Metazoa > Cnidaria > Cubozoa > Carybdeida > Carukiidae > Morbakka > Morbakka virulenta. The sequence goes on along the minus strand of RDPX01000021.1, from coordinate 354,346 downwards.
GGAATAAATTTAGAAAGAGACACGTTAAAATCCTTAAAGGAAAAAAAGTTATCACTAAAGCAGACTTTGAAATTCAATTTGAAATTTTTTTAGAAAATCCTGATAAGCCCTGTTGGTGAAAGATATCAATCAAATCATAAACGGAATGAATTGAAAACACTTTAATATCTATAGTATGTTTAGTCTGAGGAAAGGAAATAAATGTTTAGTTTTTAATGGATTTAGATAGTGCTTTGAATACTTGAGTATTTACTTGTAAAAATATCATAACGTTTTCAAAAGCAAGTGACCCTTTGTTCTTTCCTCGGAGTGCTCATAAATAAAAATAACGTTATTGTCAAAATTTAATAGAAGTCTTAGAAACACAATTTTTTAAACTGGTGTCTTTTAAAACTGATAAGGATTTTTTATCATTTCTCTTATCGAAAAGCCTCAATTTTGGTTTAAGTTATAAAGTTTTCACAGCACTTAAGGTGCAAAAAAAATTGATAAAACACTTTGTATACAAGACAAACGTGCGGCAAAAGAGAATTTAATATTTTAAAATTTAGTTGGCACAACAACCAATCAACATTTACCTGCCGCGATGCAACTGCTGGCACAGAGATCATGAATATTCAATACCAGAAGGAATTTTAGATATGTTCCTGGTGAAGTTAACAACACAACTGAAAACTCCTAACATCTAAATAAACCTTGAGACGTATTATGTGTTTATAAGTGTAAGAAGGTCAAAGCTTTTAATTCTAGATCAGAAATTATGTTTGCATTGAATATCAATCAGGATATATTGAACACTGCTTAGCTGAAATCCTGCAGTATTTATACAAAAACAAGCTTCCATTCTCTGATTTATTTTTCAAATGGTAAAGTTTCTGTTGCGCCTTGCTATAAGTAATTAGTCCAGCGTGCATTTTTAAAGTGTTTACTAGTGTTGACTAGTTTTCCTTTTCCGTGCTCATCGAAAGATATAAAATAATTTCCCACAAAGATATTTTATCTCATCTATCCAAAAAAGAAAATAATTTTAATTTTTGAAGAAAATAGATGCACAGGACAATGAAATATTAGAATCTGGATAGATTTAAGTATGGTAGGAAATCATGCATAGGAGCTTCTGAAATTACGATAATTTCGCTGTGACATATATAATAAATCCCATATAAATAAACATATATATTGATCAGACACTTTTTAGCACTTAACCAGAAGTAGTTGATATCGTATCATTATGTCAACATACCAATTATAGAGATTACATAATAATAAGCAAGTCATCATGACTAAGCATAAATCTACCCTTCCAAATACTAATTTTGTGTGCGCATTGCACAGTTGTGATTTAGAAGCAGTGGAGTTAAAACACATCAATACACTTTGTTTTCTCTCTGAGTTGTTACACCTTTTACATTACATTCTCGGCACCTCGCGATATAACAGTTGACTTTCAAATTTACCTCCTTCTGTCTTGCAGAAATATTGTCCTACAGATTAAAAACTTTTCCGGTCAGTTTATTTTTTCACAAAGGAGCAAATTTATTATAACCCAGGAGTGGGAAAATGAACAGTTTCCTTTTTCAACGGTTTCGACAGGAATGGTGTCAACAGTGAAATATCCTACTTAATACCATGCAGGGAGATACACAAATCAAATACATTATATTTAATAAACTAACTCGTGAAAAAATATCAATTTGAAAGATTGAAAGATATTTTTGTACTTGTAGTTGTTGTTATTATTGTGATTAAACAATCATAATGTAAAAGCGTATAGTTAATGAGCTTCTTGGAAGATTAGACAATGTAAATAAACACTTTAGTATGCTGTGCACATTTCGAAATGCGTTGCCTCAGAGCAATTTTAGGAATCTCGCATCTACAAAGGATCAGAAACGTGTCAACCCGCAAGGAACTCGGAGTGGAGAAAACGATTGTTGATGCAATCCAGGAACGACGTATGCACTATTTGGCCACGTGAACCGCCGCTATGTAAACAGTGCCCTGTTCCAAGCCTACAAGGGAAATTTCACGGGTAGAAGACCACCTTGGCGTCCACCTTTGAAAAGGACCGATCAAATTCGCAGATACCGGGCTCCCACTTGAGGCTGCTGAGAGAAGAACAATGAACAGGCAAGATTGGCGTGCAAGGAACACAAAGAGAGCAAAGAATAAACATGCCTGATCTTTCAAGGCAAGTAAGTCAAGTTATTTTTTGTCATCTTGCTGTTTTTTCATCACTGATCATACCAAAGTTTGAAACAATTTATACTTATTACGGAATCCAAAGTAGACAAACGTTTTATTTCCTTAATATCTAATTACGTATTCATTGAGAAACCGTCAAAAAGTGGTGAAAATTCGAGGATATTAATAAAATAAGTGGTTTTTCCGAATGCTTCACTGAACAACTTTTAAACAAGATGACATATTAATGGTACTTCTATTAAAATCATACTGTTCTAGGATATTGTAGATTTGTATGTCCTGACAACTTGAATTGTGTTAGTAATAGAGCTGCAGTGTGAAAGGGAGCCAGTTGGTAACATTTTGAAAATCCTCCCTACTTTTAGCAGATAAAAGTACTTACTTCTGTGAGTTTGTTTTATTATTTTTTTACATTTCTTGTACTTGCTTAAATTTTGTTCAAGGCTTCACACCAACGTATGATAGAGACTTAGCATAGTCTGTGGTAACTCAGTGTAGGATCTGTTTTTATATAAATCTTCTGAAGACAGGTTGACTCCTAGTGGTGTTAGTTGTATGCTTCAAGAGCTTTAAAAAAATAAATAAAAAAACCCCAACCCCCCAAAAACAAAGAACAAAACAAACAAAAAACCAACAGAAACGATAGAATAAGGTGATGGACATCTAAAAATGATCCAAAATCATGATTTAAGCTGAGCTAAATAAACTCAGGGCTAACTTTCAGTTCGTAGTATACTTAAAGCATTTAGCAAAATATATTAAAGCAAAATATAATTAAAAATATAATTAAAGCCACTTCACCTGCGTAACTTATTATTTCTGTTTGGTCGATGAGCTCATTTGTTTTGTAAATGCTAAAAAAATATATTGTACAAAATGCAATTTGAGGGACGTCTTGAAAATTTGTCAATGCACTGGTTCTTGTATTTTCCCGTTCTTTTCGTTCCTGTTGGGATGAGTGCCTCTTTATAAGAAGTCCTGATAACTCATATTATCGGGAATAAAATTCAAGAGAGCTTGGGTAACTCAAATTCTTGAGAAAATAATTTTTTTCTAATCAATAATTGATCCTAATAAATATTGCTGGCCAATATATTTTATTACTATTTTTTCTACCATGCAGTATCTTAATATCAGTATAGGTACAGATATACTATAATCTGATTGGAAATCTGACTGATATCTAGGAGTATATTCTAAAAGGCACTTCCCAAATTGTTACTTTGATCATGAAATATCATAAGTTATTTCCAAGGGTGGAAGAAATTTTTATATGATCTTGAAAGTGTATTTAAACATAACTCTTGCTGTAGGCTCGCATCTAATCATCTTTCAAGGGAAACAGCAAGTTTTTTCCTTAGATGAAAAATTCTTGAAAAATAGAAGTTAAGGAAAACTTTCATACTTATATTGACTTGAAATAATTGTTAATTGAATTCGGTTTTGGGCACAACAAATCTTGTAGGCTTAAAAATTAAGTATGTTTTAGTGCACATCTTCCTTATGACAGCATTACGTCAGTAAAACTGACAGATAAGTATAGATGGTAATGACTTTTTCGCTAAAATTCGTCAAAAACATAGTTATTTTAATTAACATATCAATGGTGCTTTGAAGATTCCTTGCCGTAGGGTGGGGCAGCTGCTCATTATTTTCTTCCACGTCATCTTCTTGATTATCTTCTTCACAAACGCGTTCTTTTGATCTAATAGCTTGCAAAATCTTGGAAAAAGGATTGACTAATTTCAATGAATAAAGAGATTTAGAAAGTGCAAAGAAAAAAGCGTAGAAGTGAAAAAATAGTAAATGAAAGTAAACAAACTAAATAAAAGCAAATAAGGGTATGAAGGAAAAGGCCATTGGCTGGCGTCAGGAAAGGCATCCAGCCAAGAAATTCCTCACTACCAAAACAAAGTCCCTCTGAAAGGCACCGTTTGAGCCTCAATTACAGGGGAAAAATGATGTTAAAACAAAAAAAATGGGGATAAGCAAGGTAAATTTTGGAGAAAATGTACCTGACGACGATTCTCTCCTAATTATGGTTGTATTCCCGTTGTACACTTCTTTTGAGCCATTCTACTTACCATCACGTATAGAAACCAGTAATAAACGAACAGTCACCTGCTAAAGTAGTTTTTGTAAGTCTTCTTCCTTTCCAGCAATCAGTGCAGTGTCATCTGCGTATCTAATGTTGTTAAGCAATGTTCCATGTACATTCATGCCAGGCATTTCCTTTATATTCCTCATCATGACTTCACTGAATAAGGAAAACAAGTCTGGGGAAAGTACGCATCCCTGTCTTACTCCTCTTTTTATATCTTTATATTCACTCAATTCATTTTCAATCTTGATCGCACCTTACTACTTCCAGTATATGTTTTGGATGATTCTTAGGTCTTGTTTATCAACGTTTAGTTTTGGTAACATTTCCATTAGCTTTGAGTGCCTCACTCGGTCAAATGCTTTTGTGTAATCAATAAAACATATGAATACGTCTTTCTGTTTTTCTAGACTGCTTTCAACTAAATTTCTTAACACATACATAGCATTTGTCGTTCCCTTGCCTTCCACAAAGCCAAACTGTTCTCTTGAAATTTCTGGTTTGATCTTATTCCTTATTCGAGCCAGAACAATTCTGAGGAGTAGTTTAGTTACATGACTCATGAGACTAATTGTTCTATATTGATCACATTTCAGAGCTGCCGGTTTCTTTGGTAATGTGATGAATATCGAGTTTGTTAACTCATCCGGTAATTTACTCTTGTCGTAGAATTCATTCAGTAGTTTAGTAAGGGTCGTAAGGCCTATTTCTTTTAGTGCTCTTATCATTTCTATAGCTATATCATCCGGTCCAGTAGCTTTTCCTTCTTTCATTTTCTTCATTGCATGTCTCGTGTCATCTTTGAGTAGAGGTAGCTTTTCTTCATCATGGACGTTTATTTCTATCTGTTTCGGCAGTCAATTGTGAAGTAATTCTTTGGCTCATTCAGAGTCAGATCAATGATTACACTTTCAAAACGAGGCGTAAGAAGTGGAAATGATTTTTAGCGGGAAATTTGAATTGCTACACACTTGTTTTTTTCTTGTAAAGCTTAACATGGCCGAGTACGACAGTTATTTACACTCACACTTAATCGCCTTCAAGAAATTGCTTGCAGATGAAGGCAATTCAGACACACCCCCCTTCGATTTACAACAATAGGAAAAATGGCTTTGTATTGAAGGGGTATTTAAAGTCTGGACAGTTCGCTAAGCTCGGTGTAAAGAGAACTCATTTAGGCTGGTAGCCTAGTTATAATGTTCTAATTCAATGTCCTTACCAGGAGCCGATTTCCAACAAGGGCTGCATCAGTGACACAACACGATGCAATAAGTAATTTTGCCCTACAGAAACTTGTATTGACTTAAATATCCTGTTCTATCTATCACTTTTTCCAACAAAAATTGATTAAAACTCTTCGAGAAACTTCTTATCTTATTCTTTTTTTATTGTAATTTTAGAATCCTTGGGGTACATCATTTATACTTTTTACATAAAACAATTAAACTTTATTAGCAATATGACTTCTCGTATACGTTTTGAGTTGGGCCTAAGTACTTTTAAGAGATTCCCTTATAAGTACACTAAATGTTCAGGTATTTATCTGGAAATTGAAAGACTTTCGTTATTGTGATGACAATTTGCTTACGTCGACACATCAAAATCTCTACCATGATCGATTTAAATGAAAATCAAGTCGAAGTTGTATATCTCCTAACCCAAAACCACTCCGAATAATAAGGTATTGATAGAAATGTCTATAGTTTTAAGGGATGCTAAAAACATTAAAAATTTTGAAAATAATCTTGAGAAGGTAAAGGTAGATGATTTTTCTGACCAAAGCAAGCGAATCAAAAAGAAAGTGGAAATAGATACGAAGGAAGGACAAATAGTATCAACGTTTGATTAGACATAAAATAAATGGAATCTAAGGCTTATTTTTGTAAATAATTTGCAAGAATTGAAACTGCAGAAATACATGTAAGCAGTCTTTAAATGTATGTCCTAGTTATCATTAAAAATCAATCCAATGCATAAATTAACACGAAATTAATCAAACACTATATTTTCTAACTTCGTATTAGTTAAAGTATCATGCTCAAGTTGTATTATAAAGTATTATAATTCCCTGTTCACTTAACTCCCTTTCTCAGCATGAGCCAAAATTTACTTGGCACACAACTACATAAAGAATTAATTTTCTATCATTCCAAAATACCATCCCTAAATGAATCAAACAAAGACCTCAAAAGTAACGCTAATGGTTGTTTTAACTAATACAAGCTAGGAGCAGGATGAAAATATACACATTAATTCAATTATTCGTTTACTGCAGAAAAGGGTAATTATCCACAGACCATTGGTTCAATAATTAGTAGAACATATTCCTAGAACATTTTAAAAGGGTATTTTATTTGGGTTGCAAAGAGATATACAAAGCCAAACAAAATAAAACAAAATTAAAGAAACCTTTTTTCTGAATTAGATTTTAACTGGTGTCTATAGCATCAAGACCATATGTCCTACCAACCAAACGTATTACTGGTGAGTTCTTGACTAGGTTCCCTTGGAACTCAGTTCCAAGGAAACCTAGGAGGATGGACTGGTGTAAGGAGGATAGACTGGTATAAATAGCCTTTAATACATATTCCATTTATTTTAAGCGAAAGATCACCAATGTAAAGCAATCAAGATAGCACAAGACAGCTTTAATTAAGTTCCTCGGACATAATATCAAATAAAGAAGCAAAAAAAAAAAGCTGAATGAAAACCATAAATTAATTAAGTGCCTAAGACATAACATCAAGTAAACAAGCAAAAAACAGCTGAATGAAAACCATAAATTCATTGACTGCCTCGGACATAATATCAAGTAAACAAGCAAAAAACAGCTGAATGAAAACCACAAATTAATTAAGTGCCTCGGACATAATATCAAGTAAACAAGGGAAAAAAAGCTGAATGAAAACCATAAATTAATTAAGTGCCTCGGACATAATATCAGGTAAACAAGGGGAAAAAAGCTGATTGAAAACCATAAAAAGTCTGATTAAAAAGAAGCAGACGTTATTTTTTTAAAACCTATTAGCATTTGTTTGAAAAGAAAAAGTTAAAAAAAGTTTTTTAAAAATATTTTACGAAAACACGGTAAGACTAGTACTTGTGACAATGAAAATTTATCACACATACACAAGCACAATTATTTAGATACATGAAAAGAAGTAGAATGGAAAGAGATATTTGGTATCTGAACCAATGAACGTAAAGTAGTACTTTGGTAAAGTGGAAAAATAACTCTGAATAGCTAAGACAGAAACGTATGCAAAATAATATTTCTCAGTAAGATGTCGTATTATCAAATCACACATTGAAGTTGATATGCAGCATATAATGGAGTGTTTTACCCAATCCTTCACTCCATTTGGTCTGAAGATAAGTCTGTTTAAAGCAAAGGTGATGTTCACTCCCGCACCAGGCAAGCCATACTTTGAACCGAACATCATGGTTGATGGTGCTAGGCCAGACGTAGTTGATTCTCTTGTCTGTCACGGTAGTGTTTTGTTAAGGAGCGGTTCTCTTGATACTGAAATCAACAGACGAATTCAGAAGGCCGCTGTGGCATTTGGAAAGTAAGAGAAGAGAGTTGTATACAAATATTATTCCGAACTATCAAAAGCCATCTAGAAATTGAAAGCTGATAAGATGAAATCGTTAATAGCTACAAGTGCAGCCCCGTACAAATGTGGGTCAAAATCATAGAAATAGGACGCTGCCTATTTCTGTGGTCAAGACGTGGTGACCATTCTTTTTCGGAAAAGGTGTGTATCATCAAATAAAGCTCAAAGGAATTGCTGAACAAAAGAGATGAATTAATTAACAAATATCGCCGTAGGAACACTTGCATCATAGATAACAAAAAATGACAGGACATTTGAGATCAAGTTCCATATGGACAATTGAACAGCATTTTATAATATAAAGTTATAATATTTTGTTGTGGATATTTGCAGTTCAATAATTGTTAAGGAAACATGAAACCCTAAGTTACTGCTAAATTATGTTCATTTCCTTTGTTTTAAATCAACATTATATTGGCTCCGGAAACATCGAGCACTCTACATGGTACAGTTACATCATAGTTTGTATATATATATAATATTTACATTTATATTTATATATAATATATACACATATAGATATTTATATATCTAATTTTCCACAAAGTACTTGATGTTTGCAAATGTGACCGAGTCACTAGTAAATAATCATTGTCTCAACGTCGATTCTTGAGGCATCAAATAATGGACTTTTGGCCTTACGCCTACTCATGGACTGTTTAAAATTAACTCATGACCTTATAATAATTAAGAATTAACTTTTGTGTAGGATAAAACCTAGTGACCTTTGTCACTGTGATGGTCGTATGACAGTGTCTTGTGACACTCAATCTTTTGTATGTAGCTGGTCATGACCAGAAGTAGCAAGATATCATACTGGCAAACAGGTTTATAATACCAAATAAGGTGGTAGGTGTACTTACCATTATTCCTGTGTTGCAAAGCTTTATATAGAATTGTATCTTTAGTCCAAGGTCAGATTTGTGATGACATCCATGTGGAACACATCCAAATCACCGAAATCCTTGGTTTTGTCCGTTTTAGATTCGTGTAAATGTTGAGTTAACTATATTCCTGTCCGTTTTTCGTGGCGACATAAAGCAGTTGAGTTTTATCTGCATGTACAATCCAAAGATCTCCCGGCCTTGACTAACGCGGCCTTACATTTTGGTACCAGAAGTGGGGTTGTACAACACTATTGTAGATACCTAAAGAACAAAAAAAAAAAAGACGAAAAACGGACAGGTTGAAGATGACGGACATAACAGAATTGGCAAGAAAGCTGCAAGACCTCCAAGACGAGATGAAGAGGGAAAGAAAAATCACTGTGGTCATGCCCCGGGGAGAACGAAGACTCCAGAAGTTTGATGGTCGTGCCGGAGCGCAACAGACAGTGGACTCGTGGATAGAAGAGGCCAGACGGTCATTGGACGTTCATGGCTTGGAGGATCTAGAGGCAGCCCGCCACCTTATGGACCATCTGGAAGGAGCAGCCAGAGATGAAGTTCATTTTCGAAACAAAAGAGGGTACCGACACCCTGAAGATATTTTCCAAGTACTAAGGGAAACATTCGGAGCAAGAAAGTCAGAATACCAACTAATGAAGGAATTTTACGACCGTGCCCAAAGGGATAAGGAAACCCTGAGAGAATTTGCACACTCCCTGTACTCCTTGCTACATGAAGTACAGAAAGTAGATGAGACCTTGGTTCCAGACGAGGATCGTGTTCTCCGAGAACAATTCGTTGAGAACCTTAGACATCCACAATTGAGAAGAGAAATGAAGAAGTGGGTCCGCCAGCACCCTGAAGCAAGTTTCTTGGAGGCAAGGACGGAAGCAGAGCAAGGCATAGGAGACGAATGTGGTCCCTACAGGAACGTACAAGTCAGAACAATGGAGACCTCCGATGCAGTCAGCCTGGAGATACAGTTAAGCCAGAGCAAGCTAGTCCAGCAACTCGTAGAGGGACAAAAGGCACTGGCAGAAGGGCTACAAAAGCAACAAGAAGCCCTGCATCGACAAAGGGAGGAGCAGACACGACTAATGGCCAGTCAGCAAAGGATCCTTGACAAGCTAGCAGATAGTCTAAGAACCACAAAGAGCACAATCCGATGTTTCCAGTGTCAAGGCTATGGTCACATCAAGCGGGACTGCCCCAATGGTACAAGTAAAGGAAGAGGCGGAAGGCAGAGTCATCAGGAGCAGTCAGTTGCGAACCATGAGACTTTAAACGAGGAATCTCTACGACAGTGAGCCAACTCGTGGGGAATTCAGAAGAAGGCTCGAGGGCTGAAAGGAACCAATGTAAGATAAACAGCAAAGTGGTTTGTGACTCCCCTACAGTCACAGTGAAGATTCAAGGCATCACAGCTAGCTGTTTGGTGGACACAGGATCCATGGTAACAACAGTTACAGAGGGATTTTTCCGAGAAAAGTTATGGAAGACGGGCTTGGAGCTAGACAAAAGTCACTGGCTCAAGCTAAGAGCAGCTAACGGCCTGGAAATTCCTTATCTCGGAGTTCTGCAACTAGACTTGGAGATGGATGGTATACACATCGGCAACTGTGGTGTTTTGGTCCTTAAAGAGACAGCCTCACCAAGAAGGTCAGATGATGGTATCATTGGTATGAATGTCTTGAGTCAAGTCCCAAGATTTCAAGAGCTTCTGGCCTCCTCCAATAAAGTTGAAGCTGAACCTGAAGAGGAAAAGCCTGGTGTAGTGAGGATTGCAGGACGAAAGACAATTTGGATACCTGCCGAGACCAGTAAACTGATTGGTGTTACCGGACCAAGATGTGGACCGCAAGCACTGGTAGAAAAGCTAGCAGCCCCAGCTGTCGGAAACTTGGATGTTCTCAACACTGTTGTGGATGGAAGAAGCGGATACTACAAGATACCTGTCATCAACAACGACTCTAGAGGCAAGTGGCTGAAACCAAGGACGCCAGTTGGAGTCATCCAGTCCATTCAGACAGTTGAAAACGATAAAGAATTGGTTTTTAAAGATAAGGAAGAAGAGATAGTGGTTACCTGCCGGAGGATTGCTGCCAAGTTGCCCCAAGAAGCTAATGACGACCAGTTTGCTAGCTGTTGGGAGTTCCAGGAATTTCCAGGATCAACCAAGGAAAAAGAAACAGCCCAGAAGATAATGGAAAAGTATCGGGACATATTCATGTACCCTGGAGAAACCATTGGCGTCACCAGTTCCATAAAGCATCCGATAAGAACAACAGATGACATACCGGTATCGCAGCCCCATCGGAGGATACCACCCAACCAAATCGAGGAAGTCAAGAAACATCTAAGAGACCTTCTGGACAAAGGGATAATACGAACAAGCCAAAGCAGCTATGCCTCGCCGATTGTCTTGGTGAAGAAGAAGTCCGGAGCCCTGAGGATGTGCGTAGACTACAGGAAGCTGAATGCTAAGACCGTACCAGACGCCTACCCACTACCAAGGATTGAGGAATCTCTGGATGCACTAAAGGGGGCAAGACACTTCTCCACCATTGACCTAGCCTCTGCCTATAACCAGGTTGAAGTCAGAGAGGAAGACAGACACAAAACCGCCTTCACCACACCACTGGGTTTACATGAGTGGAACCGTCTCCCATTCGGCGTCACGGGAGGGCCAGCAACATTCCAAAGGCTGATGCAGAGCATATTTCGTGAGGAGATCCTACAGACAATGATAGTCTATCTCGATGACATCATTATATACAGTGCAACAGTTGCTGAGCATTTGGACCGACTGGAAATGGTGCTCTCAAGACTCAAAGAACATGGCCTCAAGGTGGAACCATCCAAGTGTGTCTTCTTCAGGAAGAAAGTCAATTACCTTGGACATGTTGTCTCAGCAGATGGAGTGGCAACAGACCAGGACAAGGTTGCAGCTGTTGCAGGGTGGCCGATACCAACAACCACTAGAGAACTGAGAAGTTTCCTGGGATTCTCAGGGTACTACAGGAGATTTGTGAAAGATTTCTCCAAGATAGCTGGGCCTTTACATAAACTGGTCAACAAGCTCAAGGATGACAACAGGAAAGGTTACAAGCAGAGGATAGCAGATGAGCTGTGGACTTCAGAATGTGATGCTTCCTTTAAAGAATTGAAGAACCTCCTGACTCAAGCACCAGTTCTAGCCTACCCGGATTATAACCTCCCGTTCATCCTGGAGACAGATGGTTCAAATTCTGGTTTGGGTGCAGTCCTATCTCAAAAACAAGATGGTGTCATCCGTGTGATAGCCTATGCTAGCAGAGGACTCCGTGGGCCAGAAAAGAATATGGAGAACTACTCTTCCCGCAAACTGGAACTCCTGGCATTAAAATGGGCAATGGCTGACAAGTTTAGAGGATACTTACTTGGGACAAAATGCATTGTCTTCACAGACAACAATCCTCTCACATACATCAAATCCAGATGCAAGTTGAAAGCCATCGAACAGAGGTGGGTCGCTGAGTTGGCATCCTTTGACTTCGAGGTGCGGTACAGACCAGGGAAGCACAACCAGAATGCAGATGCCTTAAGTCGCCTTGACCAGGACATGCCAGAAGAATTGGATGTGGAGGAGGTGGCTAACCTACTGTCATGTACCCTGCAGACAACTCCAGTTCCAGTTGAGATGCAGTACCAGTGCTCTGTCCTGTCGATTTGTGGAAACCTGCCAGAAGAACTCGCAGCAACAGCCTTGCCAAAATGGTCACTAGAGGACATTGCAAGACTCCAGAAACAAGACAAAGCAATCAAGGCGGTAGAGAGTTACATTCAACGGGGCTACAGACCTTCAGCAGAGGAAAGGAAACAGGAAAGTCCAGAGGCACTCCAACTCCTCAGGCATTGGAGCAAACTAAAGAGAAAAGAAAACCTGATGTATCGTCAGTATCAAGACCACAACTGCCAGACACAGATGCTGTTCCTTCCTGCCATCAGCACTCAAGGAAGCTGTATTAAAGGGGGCACATGAGGGCTGTGGACACCAAGGGCAAGAGAGGACAGAACAGCTTATTCGTCAAAGATGCTGGTGGCCAAGATTAGCACAAGATGTCCAAGCGTGGATTGGGAGCTGCAACAGATGTACAGTGGCAAAAGGTCCCTACATACAACCAAGGACACCATTGACCACCATTGTTGCTACAAGACCGCTGGAAATAGTTGCTGTTGATTTTACCCAATTAGAACCAGCAACAGATGGAAGGGAAAATGTTCTGGTCATCACAGATGTGTTTACCAAGTTTGCCATCGCAGTGCCCACACGTGATCAACAAGCATCTACAGTCGTCAAGACAATTGTAAAGGAATGGTTTATGGTATACGGCATCCCAAAAAGGATACACTCTGATCAGGGCCGGTCCTTTGAGGCAGAATTGGTCAAACAATTATGCCAATTGTATGGCATCAAAAAGTCAAGGACAACAAGGTACCATCCTGAGGGGAACTCACAGTGTGAGCGATTTAATAGAACCCTCCATGATTTGCTGAGGACCTTACCAGAAGAACAGAAAAGACGATGGCCGAACCACCTAAAAGAAGTCTGCTACGCCTACAATGCAACACCCCATGCAACTACAGGGTACTCTCCATTTTATTTAATGTTTGGAAGAGACCCCAGGCTGCCCATGGATCAACTTTTCCCGGATGTGGATGTAGCTGACCAAGATGATTGGATTGTTCATCACCAGCAGGCTATTAGCAGAGCACACAGACAAGCAAGCAAAAAGTTTGCTGCAGAAGCAGAGAGTAGAAATCGAACTTTCAGCAAGAGGAAGAATGTAAAAGAAAATTTGCTGAGTATTGGGCAAAGAGTTTACCTGCGCAACAGAGGAATCAGAGGTAGAAACAAGATCCAGGATAAATGGAGTAACAAACCATACAAAATTGTAGAAAGAAGGTCTAACAACACATACCAAGTAGAAGAAGCAGACGGGCTTGGGAATACACTGGTAGTCAATAGAGGAGAAATCCAGCCCTGTCCAGTATTCCAGAGATGTCCTGTTGGAAGCAAAAGACCCCAAAGAACTCTTGGCAACAGAAAAGCTGAAGAAGATTCTCTGAAAAATAAGGAAGATAACCAGGAGGAAGAATATGAGCTACCCTTGACGATAACATTGGAAGAGAACACACCGCCAATGGTCCCTGCAAGGAGATCTCAGCGGGAAAATAAAGGAGTACCACCACCAAGATACGGACAATATTGAACCAATAAAAGACATTCTGTTTGCTCCAGGAGTGTGCAAACTAAAGTGGGGGAGCATGTGACCGAGTCACTAGTAAATAATCATTGTCTCAACGTCGATTCTTGAGGCATCAAATAATGGACTTTTGGCCTTACGCCTACTCATGGACTGTTTAAAATTAACTCATGACCTTATAATAATTAAGAATTAACTTTTGTGTAGGATAAAACCTAGTGACCTTTGTCACTGTGATGGTCGTATGACAGTGTCTTGTGACACTCAATCTTTTGTATGTAGCTGGTCATGACCAGAAGTAGCAAGATATCATACTGGCAAACAGGTTTATAATACCAAATAAGGTGGTAGGTGTACTTACCATTATTCCTGTGTTGCAAAGCTTTATATAGAATTGTATCTTTAGTCCAAGGTCAGATTTGTGATGACATCCATGTGGAACACATCCAAATCACCGAAATCCTTGGTTTTGTCCGTTTTAGNTTATAATAATTAAGAATTAACTTTTGTGTAGGATAAAACCTAGTGACCTTTGTCACTGTGATGGTCGTATGACAGTGTCTTGTGACACTCAATCTTTTGTATGTAGCTGGTCATGACCAGAAGTAGCAAGATATCATACTGGCAAACAGGTTTAAAATACCAAATAAGGTGGTAGGTGTACTTACCATTATTCCTGTGTTGCAAAGCTTTATATAGAATTGTATCTTTAGTCCAAGGTCAGATTTGTGATGACATCCATGTGGAACACATCCAAATCACCGAAATCCTTGGTTTTGTCCGTTTTAGATTCATGTAAATGTTGAGTTAACTATATTCCTGTCCGTTTTTCGTGGCGACATAAAGCAGTTGAGTTTTATCTGCATGTACAATCCAAAGATCTCCCGGCCTTGACTAACGCGGCCTTACATTTGAGATCAAGTTCCATATGGGCAATTGAACAGCATTTTATAATATAAAGTTATAATATTTTGTTGTGGATATTTGCAGTTCAATAATTGTTAAGGAAACATGAAACCCTAAGTTACTGCTAAATTATGTTCATTTCCTTTGTTTTAAATCAACATTATATTGGCTCCGGAAACATCGAGCACTCTACATGGTACAGTTACATCATAGTTTGTATATATATATAATATTTACATTTATATTTATATATAATATATACACATATAGATATTTATATATCTAATTTTCCACAAAGTACTTGATGTTTGCAAAAACTGACAAACCTGGGTAAAATTGATTAATTTTGAAGGAATTGGATCATTTAAACTTTACGTGATAAATACGACAGCAGTTATTTCTCTACAGCATTTGGCCTACAAATAATTAATTATTTTAATCAGGCAACGTGAGAATCTTAAATTTGATGCTAAATTACTTTGCAACTCTGCGCTCAATTACTTTGCAACGAACTAAAAGCTTGGTATTTGGTATTTGCTCAGAAATATCTTGACAAGCCTTTTCAACAAGTATGTCCCACTGATGAGCAAGAGAGTAAAAGGAGCCTTCTTTCCCTCGCTTAATCCAGAAAGCCGACAAAAAAATGAATCGACGTGATAAACGTTTGAGAAAATTTCGCACGGTAAAAAGTAAGGAAGATTCGGACACTGACACAAATATAAATAAAAAACTGATGTCACCATGCAGTTTGGGGATGTCTCAAAGCCATTGGTTAAACGCGAGTAAAAAAACTAAAACGTGACAAATCGGCCTGCATTGACGATCCCCCGCCGGGAATGTTTAAAGACATTGCATCCGAAATTGCCAAATCCATCGTCTGGATAAAAAACTTACTTTTTAGGACTGGGCAAGAACCAACTGATTGGAAAATGTCACAAGTGGTACTGATTCGCAAAATAGTGTCTACTTTAGATGTCTACAACTGCAGGCCAAGATCTATTTTACCGGTGATCTCTAAAATTCTGGAGAGAATTGCCGTGAACGAAAGCATTTATTGTCTGAAATGCAATTTGATTTCCAAAGCAAACGTTCCTCCGAACTGCAACAGCTTTATTCATAGATCCTATTCCAACATCAGATTATAAAGAGGTGCTTCGAAAGTGTCTAAACGGAAACGTGTGTACGCCTCCCGATCATTTAAAGATAAATGAATGCAATGTACCAACATGGAACAAAGATCTTATTTTATACATTTCCAAAGTTTAATTAGAGTTTCCTAAGGAGTTTTTTCTTTATGGGTATGAGGTTATATTTGAAGATATCAGAGAAAGTGCAGATGATTTTGAGGAGACAGTGAAGTCATTTTTAAAGTAAATTTGTGATTGCATGAAATACGATAGGCTTAGTTAAATTATTTCTTTTAATCTTTCAAGCTGAAATGTACATAGCCTTTAAGATATTTATAAAATATACTTGATTGCTGCATCTTTCCAGATGATTGTCATCATCTTGAGTTCTATTCACCTCGTCGTGCTGCTGTAGATTTGCACACTTTAAAGCAGATGTGACACACAAATTGAGTTATTTCTACTTTGTTTACCTCTGGAGACTGAGGAATATTCCTATGAACAGCCATGTGACTTTCAAACCGGAAGTGGACTTGCACACTTTTCTGCATATTACACAGGTTGTTTGGTCTGACCTAGGTACCAAGTTAATCCGATCAAGAATTTGATGTGACTTGTGGTTGACATAGCCAGATTTTGACAGAAGCACTCACTCACAAATGTCGCATTTCCAGCTGTGTATGTCATAGTCAGGGCCATCAGCTAAACCTTTGCTAAACTCTATCTTGAGATCTCTGTGAGTCTGCTTTCTTTCTCAACACTGGTCTCAACAACAGAGCAGCATGTTCTCACACGAACTTCAGTGCCCGGTACTTATTCTTGTAATTTGACATTTAAGATACGTCTTAAGCATTTTTGATGAAATTGTCCAAGCCATTAATGTGTCTTTGATGCAATGCCCATATCTTCCATGAATACTGGAAGGTGGTTATCACACAAGTCTTGTAAACATAGATCTTTGTTATGTTTGTGATACTACGATCAGACCACACTAATAGATTCTTCTTCGTCTTGTCCTTGACAATCACAGTTGGTTTGACCAATGTTTAGCGGTGCATATAGCAGCTGGTGTTGGTTCGTGGAGGTCCTCTGGTTTGGCAGTTTAGGGCGGTTGGGAAGCTAAATAGGTGTTGCATAGTCTGCATTTGGCGGCAGATGCAGAGGTCTGAAGTTGTGAAACCCAAAGACTTTCTGGATGCCATGCACCAACCATGTTCCACTCGAAGGCGGTTCAGTGCTCTCCATGTGAGCCATATCTCACTACTACCAGACGCTATAGTTTCTGTGGGTTCGATTTCTCTCGACTTCCAGGGTCGTCCCTTGTAGCTCTGGTCCATGCTCTCTACACTGCTGCGGATGTCTGGTGGGGCAATTCCAACTAGAGCATAAATGCTGTTGATGAGAGTGGATATTATACATCGTGCAGCGATATGGTACGTTTTGTTTAGTGCTGGATCGAGTTTCTTTGCATAGGTGGACCACGACCAAGAAGAGCACGTATATTCTCCAGCTGAAAAGCAGAGTGCTAGGACAGATACCCTCACTGTTGTGGGGTCTGCACCTCACTTAGAGCTCTTTAGCTGGTGTACCAAGTTATTCCTCGTGTACACCTTTTCTACGGCTTGGTAATGGGATGCAGACAGAGAGCCTCCACGTAGCGCATCCTGGAAACTGAATTATCAGGTCAATACTCTGTACCGACTTTGACAAGTCACAGTCCTATCTCAACTTCATTCACCCTGACATGAGCCAATCAGCCCAGAGTCATTAACATGGGTTCTGTTCAGGACCAGTTCTGGGTGTCACCTCCTTTAATGTCGAAGGTTACACAGACGATAAGGCTCAAGTCCTTCCACAGAACGCTCAAACGTATGATCTGTTCTCCCCAAAGGGAACCTACCTCAGGCCTGACAACCGCCGACCAGCAATTGCTGGAATTAAACTAATTGCCAAAATTCGACGTCCAAAGTACGGCTCAGCAATGTTCTACAAGCCCACACTCCGGATTGAGAAAGTCCATACCTCAACATCCCAGGAAAATGTCGAACTTATTTCTGTCAAACTGAGAGACATCACCATCACATCCATCTATAAGCCTCCCAACAACAAATTCCAGTGAAAAAGGACCCCCGCTAAGCTTGAGAGCAAATATTCTATTGTCAATAGAGAGTTCAATTCTCACAGCCCCCTCTGGGGTTACAATGATGTAAATGACAACGGTACCCTTGTCGAAACGTGGATGCATGCCATGAACCTTTCCTTGATCCATGATGCCAAGCTCCTAAGATCTTTCAACAGTGGTAGGTGGGGAAGGGGGTACAACCCAAACCTATGTATTGTATCATTCCCTATAGCACACCTATGTGAGAATGAAGTCCTTGCACCTGTCCCTAAGTCACGACATCGACTGATAGCTGTTAAAATCAAGTCAGCTGTCACAACATTACACCAATCTTTCAGGTGCCGTTTCAACCTCAAAAAAGCCAACTGGAGTCTCTTTGCTGAGAAACTCGACACTTTTCTAGGGAACATTACACCTACTCCTTCCAATCATACCAAATTTACTGAAGCCTTGAAGAAAGCAGCTCGGGCCTCTATACCATACGAATGTAGGAAGAGGTACATTGCTGGCCTAACAGACGAGACTGCAATACTGCTAATCGAATATGATGCAAAATTCCAGGACAATCCATTCTCCAATGAGACAATCAGGCTAGGGGACTTCTTTTTGGAAGCTTTAGGGACAGAAAGACGGAGGTCATGGCAGACTCTAATAGAAAACATAAACATATCAATCAATGGCAAGAAGGCATGGGGCACCATCAAGAAGCTAAACGGAGACAAAACAAGCCCTCCCACAATCACCAACGTCACGCCAAACCAGGTAGCACGCCAGCTCGTGCAAAATGGGAAAAGCAGTGCCCGGAAGAACCCGGGCAGACACAACGCTACCGTACTACCAGAAAGTGAAAACCTGTCTTACACAGCCCGACTTGTGAGCGCAGATGAACTGGAAGTTGCCTTAAAATATCTGAAGACCGGCAAAGCCCCCGGCCCTGATGACATCCTGCTGTTAAATCTTGGAGCTGGAGCTAAGCCCTGGCTACTAAAGTTATACAACAACTGTCTGAGCACCGCCGAAAACCTAAATCTCTGGAGAAGAGCCAAAGTGGTCGCAATACTGAAACCCGACTGGGACCCTGCCTCCCCCAAAAACTACAGACCCATTTCCTTGCTCTGCATCACCTACAAGCTATTTGAAAGGATCCTGCTACATCGACTCAGTCCCCTGATCGAGGAGAACCTAATCAGTGACCAGGCAGGATTCTGGCATGGGAGATCATGCGCCGACCAACTGCTCAGGCTCACGCAGCATATCGAAGATGGGTTTCAGAAAAAGTGAATTACAGGAGCTGTGTTCGTCAATCTCACTGCAACTTACGACACCATCCAACATAGACTCATGATGTGCAAGATTTTTGAGCTTACACAGGACGCTCAACTTTGCCGAGTAATCAGAAGTTTGCTCGAGAACCGGAGATTTTACGTGACATTGAACAAACAAAAAAGCAAATAGTATCTTCAGAAAAACAGTTTCCCCCAAGGCAGCGTTTTGTCACCTTTGTTGTTTAACATTTTCACCAATGATCAGCCCAAACTTGCCCACTGCCAGAGGTTTATCTACGCAGATGACATGTGTTTTATAACTCAGCAGCGCGATTTCCAATCAACTGAAAAAATCCTTAAATCCTCTCTCGAACAGATGTCAATATACTTCAGGGAAAAGCATCTCAAGCCAAACCCCGCGAAGACACAAATCTGTTCCTTTTACCTCAAGAACCACTTTGCTGATCACAAACTCAACATCAAGTGGGATGAACAGAACCTTCAGAATGAGAAACATCCAGTATACCTGGGAGTGACACTAGATCGGTCACTCACCTTCAAGAAGCACATTACCAAATAAATGTATTTAAATTATTTTTCCAATGTTCGTTTAGTATACCATGTTTTTGTCGTTAGTGATGCCTTGTAGATGATGCTTGTAGCTAGACATACACCACTAACTAACTAACTAACTAACTAACTAACTAACTAATCAACTAACTAATTTTATTATATAAATATATATATATATATATATATATATATAGCGCTTGTTAAGCCAAAGAGGCCTGTAGAGTCGTTCATTTTCTCTTAACTGGGACGACCATGTTTTCATTGTTTGGGGCATCTATTTGACGTGCTACATTTCACTCAACGAATTATCTTATTTTCATTCGTAAAGGCTGACTCTGGTCATTCATGATTTTATTTTTGGACAGGTTTCCCCTTTATTTGTCTTTATTTGACATTCTTACACTATGTCTTTGCATGTTTTTATTGATTTATTTAAATTTTCTCTCTGGGTAGAATGTCGCGTTTCCCAATAAATTTGAATTCCTCCAACCATCAAGTTTTACCCTTCCACTACCTATCACTCCTTAGCAAAGTCAAAACAATCAAAGAAAGGAAGAGGAAACAACTGGAAAGAAAGCTCAATATCAATAAGAAAGAAGATATACCAACAGTCAAAGAAACTTTACAACAAAAGATACAAGCAAAAGCACAAAGGCTCAGTAGATTCACTAATAGAAGCGACTTCTAGAATCAAAACAAAATCTTCCAAGAAGATGCGACAAAGTTTTACAGAAAACTGGGGGAAAAGATGGATATCAAGGAATCAGAAGACGTTGAGGCGTTCAGGACCAAAATATGGGAGAACGACAAAAGCCACAATGAACAAGCTGCTTGGATCCAACAAGTACAGAGCCAACACAAGGATGTCGTGCGACAGAACTGGTCAGAAATCATCATCACAGAGACCAATGCAGCCATCAATAAGACCAGGAACTGGAAGGCACTTGGAATAGATGAAATTGCCAATTTCTGGATTAAAAACCTGACTAGCATACATAAAGACCTTGCAAAGGCATTTATGAACATCATAGAGGATCCTACTGATTGTTCCGACTGGCTCACTTAAGAGATCACATACGTGCTCTCAAAGATAGAGGAAACACCGATCCCTAAGAACTACGGACCCATCACATGTCTACCAACCATGTATGGGATCCTTACATCAGTCATCTCAGAAAGGACCTACACCTTTCTAGACAAAAACAACCTGCTATCAGCAGAATAGAAAGGATGTAGGAAAGGAAGCTATGGCTATAAAAACCAGCTACTAATCAACAAAGCCATACTTGAAGAGACCAAGTCAAAGAAGAAGAACCTCTCAATAGCATGGATTGACTATAAAAAGGCATTTGGCAGCGTGCCTCACACATTGATAGAGAGGAGCCTCGATATCTACAGTCTGCGCAACCATTATCAGATTCATTGCACAGAACATAAAAAACTTGAAGAACACCTTGAAGCTCCACCATGCAAATGAGCTGTTAACATCAAGACCAATTAAATTCAAAATCGGGATCTTCCAGGGAGATTCACCATCAGCACTCTTCTTTCGCCTGGTACCAGCGTCCCTCGACACCCTGCTCAGTAGAACCAATTATGGGTACGAATCGAGTATGGCAAAGCTAACCACCTCTTCTACATGGACGACTTAAAGACCTTTGTCAGAGATGATAACCAACAAACAGGCCTGCTCATAACCCCGTCAAGCCTTTCAGTGATTATATTAAGATGGAGTTTGAACTAAACAAATGTGCCAAAGCCACCTTCAAGAGAGGGTGGCTGACAAAGACCACTAACAATAATCTTGATATCAACACCATCATCAAGGAGATAGAAACAAGATGGAACATTCAAGTACGTAGGATTGAACGAAAGAGAAGGCATCCAACACTCTGCCACGAAGAAGAAGAAGACCCGCAAAGAGTAAAGAGTGAAGAATGGTATTACAAAGCAAACTCAATGTGGCCAATCGATTCGAAGCTATCAACAGCATAGCCATACCTGTAGTGACGTACAACTTTCACATCATCAACTGGAAACTGAGCGAGGTCAAAAAATAGACACCAGGACCAGGAAAGATGCACCACCACCGCTTTCCATGGAAAAGATGCACCACCCAAAAGCAGATGTCAACAGACTATACCTACCAAGAGGAGAAGGTGGGAGAGGCCTGGTCCAACTCAAACTGACCTTCCAAACTATACTATAGGCCTAGACAGATACCTAACTTTAAGAGAAGATCAACTCCTAAAACTAGCAAAACATCATGAAGATAGAAAAAAGGTCTACTCGATCAAGAGCAGAAAAAGCAGCAAAAGGAGCAAAAGCAGCAAAAGCAGCAAAATCAGCAAAATTTAAGCAGAAGTGGAATGTCCCAGAAATACCATTGACAGAGAATGAAACAACAACAAAATATGCCAGCAGAGTCAAACAGGAAGCAAAACACCACGGTCATCTACAAATGCAGAAGTCTTGGAAAGAAAAGGCAATGCATGGAAAGTATCTTAAGAGAATGAAAGAGGCAGATGTAGACCAAGAAAAGACCAACAAGTGGCTTAAATCCACCGGACTAAAAGCTGATACTGAAGGCCTGATCATCACTACACAAGACCAGAGTTTGGCCACAATATCCTACCACCACATCATAATCAAGGATGGAACAGACCCACAGTGTAGGATCTGTGGAAAATATGAGGAGACCACTGAACACATCATTTCGGGCTGCCCAGAGCTAGCAAAGATAGAGTACATCAAAAGACAGAACAAGGCGGCAGCTTACTTACATTGGAAGATCTGCAGAGAATACAAAATGAAGACAGCTGACAAATGGTACGAAAATCAGCCCAACACAGTCACAGAGAACGACGAGATCACAATCCTATGGGGCATGCCCATAGAGACCGACAGAGAGATCAAAACGAATAGGCCAGATATCGTCATCAAGAACAAGATAAACAAAGAATGCATCCTTACAGACATGGCCCTTTCTTCTGAACGCAACACCTCTGTCAAAGTAACAGAAAAGCTGTCAAAATACAAAGACAAGAGATTGAAATCAACAGGATGTGAGGCACAAAGGCCACGTCATTACCAGTGCTCATTAGAGATTTGGGACTTGTGAAGAAGGGATTTGAAAAATACACCGTCCAAATCCCTGGTAAAACCAAAATCCAAGAAATCCAGAAGATAGCCCTCCTTTGAACAGCACACATACTACGGAGAGTACTATCAATAAAGTAGAAAGCAACAGCTACCCTCTAGCGCCCCAGAACCATTGTTTGGACCCGGCTCTAAAGGCCGTAATAAACTACACAGGAAGTAAAATACTAAATAATAATAGTAATAATAATAATTATTATAATAACAGTGATAATAACTAGAGCATACTAGAGCTTAACTATCAGTTTTAATCAATTAGACCATGCTTTACTACAAATTTAGAGGGAATAAGGTTGAATATAAATATAACTATTTATCAACCTTGCCAAACGGCTTTTGGAAACTCATTTCTTTTTAATTTCAACAGAAGCCTTGCTTTTGGTGAAATTAGAAAAATGTTTCTCCTCTGTAGGTGGCATACTACGAATGTGTGTGTGTGTGTGTGTGTGTGTGTGCATGTTTTTGGAGATTTGGAAAAGGGAAGAAAATAATAGACAAAAATGTCTAAAAAACACAAATAAGATAAAAACGTCTTAGTGGTTAATTAAGGGATAATTTAGTTTTTACTAAAATGTCAAAGGCATTTCTTAGGACCATCATAAATCAAACAAGTATGGTTTCGTAAATATTTTTAGATTTAAGCAATGTCACGATCTCTAAATATTAAAAGTTATTTTTAGTAATTATCTCTGTTTTAGCACATTTCTAGAGAGATTACACTAATGTAACATGACATTGAGGCTTAGACTGTAATTTACTAAACAGAATGGCAACCTTGGTTTGTTCAACTCGAAATGCCAGTTATGCATATGAAATTTCACAATCTGATTTGTCCCTGAAGTGGAAAAAACATGAAAGGCCGATTTCTGCCTAAGAGGAAAAAAGTCAATTGCTTTTTCCACTTTGGTAGTCAATCAATGTCTGATTTTTTCCCCAAATGAAATATACCAATTCTAATTTTTCCCTAAAGTAGAAAAAAGATTAATGACAGATTTCTACTCAGAGTGGAAAAAGGTCAATGCCTAATGTTTGCTTTAAGTGGATAAAAGATCAATGACTGTTTTGTGTTTAAAGTGGAAAAAAGATTAATACCTGCCTGATTTCTGTCTAAAACGAAAAACGATTAAGGCCTGATTTTTGCCTGAAGTTGAAAAAAGATCAAAGCCTGATTTTTGCCCCAAATAGAAAAAGATCAATTTCCAATGGTTGCCTGAAGTAGAAAATAGACCAATGACTGCTTTATGTCAACAGTGGAAAAAATCAATGCCTAATTTTTGACATTGACTTTTGATGTAAAAAAGTGGAAAAATATTAATTGCCTAATGCAAAGAAAGATTAATGCCTGATTGGCATAAAGTAGAAAATAAACCATGGCTGGTTTATGCCTAAGTAAAAAGAGTATTAATAGCCAATTTCTGCTAAAGTGGAAAATGGTCAATGCCTGATTTTTATCTGAAGTGGAAACAATACTAATAGACGATTCATGCCAAAGTGGAACAAGACTAATGCCTGATGTTTCCCCAAAGTAGGAAAAAGATTATTAATAGATTTCTGCCCAAAGTGGAAAAAGGTCCATGCCTAATGTTTGCCTGAAGTGAAAAGATTCATGCGTGATTCTTGTCTATAACAGAAGAGAGATCGATGCCTTATTTTTGCCTGAAATGGAATAAATATTAATAGCCAATTTCTACCCAAAGTGAAAAAGATCAATGCCTTATTTCCATTTAAAGAGAAAAATTTTATTAAAATGAAAACAAGGTCAGATATGACGTCATGCTTGTTATTATTCAGATAATTTTAATGGGCTTTTTTTGTTAATGCCAAAAAAGTCAACTGGATATGGGTTGTTTGTACATTTAAAAATTACTACTCGTAGAATTTTGTAAATGATAATGAGAAATATCTCACTCTTTTCTTTGTCGCACTACAATTGTTCATCAGGATGGCCTTGATTAAAACAGGGCATATTTCTGTCTAGCTTGAGATTCTTCGGAAGAAAAAATATTGGCATTGTTAAAAGATACACCTCTTGCTCGCTCTCGATTTTCCTTTTACTGATATTGAGATTTTTTGGGGTTTTAACGTCATGTTCCCCCAATAACTGGGGCTAAGACGGTGCCCTTCATACGGACTTGGATTTGGCATTGAGGAATTTCTTGGCCACATGCCCTTCCTGACGCCGACCAATGGCTTTTTCTTTTGTGAAGTTCCAAAGTTGCCCGCTCGGGGAATCGAATCCGGAANGATGGCCTTGATTAAAACAGGGCATATTTCTGTCTAGCTTGAGATTCTTCGGAAGAAAAAATATTGGCATTGTTAAAAGATACACCTCTTGCTCGCTCTCGATTTTCCTTTTACTGATATTGAGATTTTTTGGGGTTTTAACGTCATGTTCCCCCAATAACTGGGGCTAAGACGGTGCCCTTCATACGGACTTGGATTTGGCATTGAGGAATTTCTTGGCCACATGCCCTTCCTGACGCCGACCAATGGCTTTTTCTTTTGTGAAGTTCCAAAGTTGCCCGCTCGGGGAATCGAATCCGGAACTCTTGCTTACGGTGCAGTTGCATAAACCATTAAGTCATGGCTCCTCATATTGTGATTAAAACTAAAAAAACCCCAACATTATTAATAGTTGTGAAAATACCTTTACAGTAAATAAAGTTTACAGCTGATTTTACGGATTACTATTGGC
Organism: Morbakka virulenta; assembly: GCA_003991215.1. Taxonomy (NCBI): domain Eukaryota; kingdom Metazoa; phylum Cnidaria; class Cubozoa; order Carybdeida; family Carukiidae; genus Morbakka; species Morbakka virulenta. The sequence continues at coordinate 328,443 of RDPX01000021.1, read as the reverse complement.
TAACAGACAGTTACAATATATTGTGATGATTTGTGTAAAATGGTGCATAGCAGTAAAAACAGATACTTTTTCTATTTTTTTTACAGTGAAAGTTCATCATACATTATCCCAATAAATGTAATCAAGTTCTACACTTGAGCTGTATTAAGAATTAAGAATATAAACTGAGAGGAGTGAAAAACCGTTATTAGAATTATGTAACCGTTATCATCAAGGTAGAAAAGTTGTGTCAGTGTAGGTAGGTACAGAGTATTGGCCTGAAATTCAGTTTCCAGGGTGCGCCACGTGGCAGTTTTCTTTCTACATCCCAACTAACACCAGCTGTTATTACTACCACCAAGCACTGGCCAAGCCACCTGTGATATCTCAAGGACACTACGACAATGAAAAAGAAGCTGTGTAAGTCATTAGCATAATTACTACTAGCTTTTACAGGTAATGGTAGATACGTTATTGCGGAATTTTATTGCGTTGCTGAGGACGTAAGTCCGTAAGGTAATTGGTAAATATTCGTTGTTGTAAAAATGTGCATTGTTATGCTACACAATCTTTAGTTAATAGATTATCTTGGTGTCAAGTGATGCAAAAGTGCAGTATCAGTGACAGGATACAAAACATGGTCAGTTACTTAACCAAGTGCATTAGTTGTTGGTGGTAATCTGTTGTTAGGTATGATTTTTAACAAATTAGAATAATATTAGAATGATTATCAGAGCAACGTACAAAGAAAAGAGCAACTACATGCACGTACTATTTTGTTTATTCATGTTTGGAAGGAACCACAAGAAATACAAGCAGGAAGTAATCACAGACTAATTATTTCCTTTGCTATAGGAAGGTTGTATAAAACATAATAGAAAGGCTAACTCTTTTAAACTAGAGTATTGATTTTGAAATAGATTTTTCTGTGAAAACCACATGTGGTCACTGGCTGTCTATCATTCATGTTTCTCTTTGGTAATATCCAGATTGTCTTTCTTATGTACGGTGTCTCTAACAAAATTTCTTCTTTCAATGTAGAAAAAAAATAAAAATTGAACAATTTTGAAATTAACTCACACTCTTTAAAAGGTTATGCGGAGAAGACTTTCTATTTTGATTACACAATATTATTAATTTATGAAATTAAGTCTAAAATAGTCTATTCCCACTCTGGAACATTACCCCCAAGTGCAACAGAAAATTATCTAAGGTAAAAACCTCTAATAATGTATTTCCTCTACTTTTTTAATTGAATGGTGTTGATGTTTACACTTCTCTACACTAATTTTCAGTCTCTATTTCATGCAGCTCTCTCCCAGTTCTCTTGTGTAAATTTGTAACAGGCTGAAGGCTGGTAATAGCAATCTAGTTTCGTCAGTGTATCGGACATGAGCACCATGTTACATGAGCACCATGTTTCATGAGCACCATGTTTCATCAGCACTATGTTTCATAAGCACCATGTTTCATCTAGAATAATAACATTTAGCAGCCATCTCAATTTTTGGTATCAAATAGTCAAGAAAAAACGTCAAATGGGTATTTGAGAGTAGACAGCCTTGTCATCTCTTACCATGATTTAAGACCCCCACTTAGGACCATGACTTGAGGCCCCCACTTAGGGCCCTGGCTTGAGACTCCCACTTAAGACCATTCCATCAAAGATTTCCATTCAATGACGAGAAATGTGTTGAGAACTAATACAACCCTTACCAAACAAGACATAAGCTATGAAGTTGGTCAAAGGACAACAGACCAACAAATAAACCCTTCAAGTCTTTTAACGAAAACAGGAATTGTTATGCTGTCAACAAAAAATATGTCAGTTTCACATAGGATGTGTTTCAAGTAGGCCATTAGCAGTTTAAAAGAGCTAGAAGGAGAGGAAGGTTTCTGTCATTTCTCACTGGATTGTTTGGAAAACTCCTTTTTTTCAGAATTCGTTACGTAATATCGATTTTGCAATTTTGACATTGACACATAAATTCCCAGAAACTAAAGGGTGGTCAGTATCTGCCGGTTAAGATTTATCCTTATATTGCATAAATTAATCGGACAATGTCAATTTCTTTGGTGAAATTAATAACGTCATATAGAATACATATAGAATATAACATATAGAACACATTAATGGATTTGTGTCAACCTTTCCTTGTGTGTGTTTTCGGGTGTATTAATCTGAAACAACAAAATGTAGTAAAAATAAATAGCATTAAAATATACGTACATATATTTTGCTCTTTGATCTGTTGTTTGTTTCATGTAATACAACAAAGCAAATGCTTCTAATAGATACATTTAGCTAAATACAGAATAAAAATGAGTTTGCTAGATATTACATAAAAAATGATGTTTTACTGTGATGTTTTAATAGTACCTTGCTCATCTTTTCTTCAATGCAATAAAAAGGTGAGTTCACAAGTAATTTTTTAAAAAGTATATTTTTTCACAAGTATTTTTTCACAAGTCGTTGTCGTCCGTGTCATGCCCGAAGCAGGCCTAGACGAACCCATAAAGATCGGGCTCGTGCATTGTCCCATATCTGGCGCGGGTGATTACTATTGGCATCGAGATAATATTTGAAGTTATTCAAGTAGGTTTTCCTTTGGCCGTCTCTCGCTCTCTTCCCGACCATCCTTCCATCAAGACGACGATCTTCCAGCTCTGCCTTTCGGATGCAGTGGCCCACTTATGTTGACCATCCAAAATCACAAGTACTTTATCACAGAAATTTTTTTCAAGTATTTTGTTCACAAGTGTTTTTTACACAAAAAAATTTTCACAAGTATTTTTTCCAACAAAGAGATAAAGGGGAGATGCTCTAACAAGTAATTATTCGGTATGGAAAATACTAAGATGAAATGTGTACGACCCATCTGCAGCCTCATTTAGAACTAAGCTCACAATAATACTGATAGTTTCTGACATTTTTGGTCATATTCCAACTGAAATCATTTTTTATCAGTATTTTCAAGATTGCAGCTAAGAACTGAAACCTCGAGTGAAAAGAGATGAATTACCAATCATTGCTAATTCCTTTTAAAAGTTTAGAAATACCAATTTTCCTGATTATCAAAAAGGATAGAAGCAATGTTGTTAGCAAAATGTTATTGAAAAGTGCAACCCTGTCAAATTGAATATTTTAATTTATACGATGTTCTCTCTATATAGAATGTACGTATCTATTGTTGTGTGATCTGAGACTAACTCTTTAGGTTTTGATACTAAAGATTACAACAAATTAACACTATATATATATACAACAGTATTTGTATATAGTATTTTTATTAATGTTCACTTATTGAGACGTTATATATAAATGTTAAATAATAGTTAACTAATAGTAAATAAATAAGGATTAATTTAAGAAAAAGAATGTAGTGATATAAAGTACTTTTCCTCTGGGTACCACAGCATGTAGTAGTTAGTTTCCACTACAATTATTCAAATATGGATGAACTTCCTTCAAATACAGGTTATAGCAATGCTGAAATCAGAATTTTAGGCTGCCGAGGTGACTTCAGCAGACAATGCCATTGATGTCGAAAAATACAAAAGTTTTAATTATTTGGAACAATCACCTCGCAAAGTAGATATAAATGTAAATACGAATCCATCTTCCTAAGTGAATGTGAATGTGAATGTGAAGCCATCTAAAGAATCCTTGCGGCACACCAAATCTTCCAGTTTGAAATACTAGAACAAAATGAACTGCAACAGCTCACAATTACATCAAAGGATTCAAGAAAAACTAAATCACCTACTGCCTGAGTAAAAGAATGATAAAAGAACCCACATTAGAGTGCTTTATGAAATGTACAAATATCGGAGTGGAATGGAAGCATGGGTTTATTTGGCGTCTATTAAGTTCAAAAACATATGGAATCAGGCAATAATGGGTGCTGTGTTGCAGAAAAGACAGGAAAAGCTGACTCTGAAGCAGCGTTTTCCTTTTCTTGCCAATGCCACATGATAAATGTTTGTATTTACTTTATTTTCATCCCTGTTAATAATTTTTATATAATATATATAATAAGTAGTATGCATATCTTTGGAACAAATATAAAATAACAAAGGGTGGCAGACAGATATCAATGTCTTACTTAATGCTAATAAAAAAGGTAGACAAACGTTTGAACTCACTATGAAAGTTAGGTATTGAAAGCAGGCATTAAAAATTAATAGCCAAAAAGTACTTGCTTTTTTGACTATTTAACAGGAAAGCTAACTTTAGCTTATCTGACATCTAACTGGCATAGAGATATTATTAAAGCTCTAGACTTAATAATTTATTATTTCAAAATTACTTGGATCAGTTTTATTTCTTTTTAAAAAATGCAGCTGTTAAGCAATGAATATAAGTATGGACACGTGTTTTGCATTCAATCAATATGTTCTGTTGCTTTATAATATCAATGACTAAGGCTTTTGTTGTTATGTCAAAATAATTCAAACTGCCATTAGATCTATTTCTGAAAATGATAAAACTAGAATTTTTTATTAGACTGTCATCATATATTTGAAACTACAGGCAAATCAAAATTGACAAACTCAAGCAATGACCTCTAAAAATCCTTATCAGATTGGGTAGCAAATAACATACACAACTTATTATTTAAGCAATAATTAAAATGAAAAGTACAACAAAATATTGATCAATGAGTTGGTAAAGAAGAGAAATAACGCAAAAATAGTAATACAATCAGTGAGAATATAATATCTCAGATATATTTCGATTTTGTAGAATTATTATCAGTAATTCCTAAATAGATGTTTTTTTCTGAAAATAGAAAGGAAAATAACAAAAACTTACTGCACGAGATATTTTTTGTCAATGGTGACCTAATTACCAGAAAATATTTAGATCCCAGCATCTACACACATTTGTTCAGTAAAGGTTCCCTCTTCCTTATCTATAGAGGTTCTAGTGTTGACGTATAGAGTACAGAAGCCGGAAGCTAACCAATTTGTGATAACTGGCTTTCCAGTGGTACAAACAATTTGGTGCTGTATGTATTTGTAATTTCAACTTAATTTAATTGTTACTTCACTTTCGATAATCGGCATACTTAGTAAATGTTTGCTGCTCTTAAGAGCTCTTCTACTTTTGGGTGGTGCATGAGTCTGTGATTTGTCATGAACCTCGTGATGTGGTCTTGGAATATTTCAACTTTTTAAATTACATATCAAACAGTAATACGAAAAACCAACACAGACTTGCAGACTAATTTTTGACTCTGAATCTGAAAGCGCGTTCAATTTTTTCCCATCAAGTCTAAATATTTTCTGTGAATATTTCACACAATTTGAAAAAATACGCACATTACTTTTAATTTCTGGTGACACTCATGGCTTTGAGACGTACAAGGTAACTCAGGTACGAAATAAGCTTCTTATTTATCCTTGGCTACTTAAAACTTCATCAGAAAGATAATCGCAGTCACAGATATTTCTCTGAAAATGAAATCTGTTTTCAAAATGTTAATTCTATTATCAATTTTATACATAACCATTGTGGGCAGTTATTTTCTTAGTTTTCAGTATTCACATTACTGAAATATGGTACTCTATGACTGTCTCTTTTTAGACACGAAGTGACCAAAATAATTGAAAGACTCTTTGCCATCACGTGATCTGTAAATCGTGTTTCTTTTCTGCAGGTATTGCAGTGTCATCTGCATATGGTATGTTTGTGAAACTTCCATTGATAACAACACCGTTTTCCTTTTCCAGAGCGTTATTTATTACCTCGTTGCTGTACCTATTAAATAGGACTGGTGACAGCCTTGTCTGTCACCTTGCTTACAATCACTTTTCTAGACATTGAATTATTAATTCTAACTTGTGCTTGCTAATTATCATAGATGATACTTATTGATATGACTTCTTCGTTGGGAACATTATACTTGTCAAGTAATTTGATAAGAACAATGTGCTATACTTTGACGATCGCTTTTTTTATAGTCATTGAAACATCAAAATAGTTTCTTTTCCTTTTCAATAATTGTCTCTGCCATGATTCTAAACTGGGATCTATCACCCTCAAGTACCACTATCTTTTCTGAAACTTAATTTGGTATCTATTAGTCTACTTTCAATCAACAGAGTAATTCTTGACTTGGTTACAAGTAATAATACTTTTGACGCATGCGAAATTAGGCTGATGACTCGATGTTCATTACAGGTTTGAGTTCCAAATACATTTGGTATTTTTATGAACATTGCTAATAGAAAATCTTCAGGCAGATTACCTGTGTTATAACAGTTATTAATTATTTCAGTCATTAGGTCGATACCCTCAAGAAGAATATTATCAGTGTCATAATTAAACAATTTAACCAGGAGCTGAAAAATAGTATCAGTGAAAAGCATACTTTTCTTTTCCGCTTGAAAGATTCCTGTGACAAAATATTTTTTACCTCTTACTGCGTTGATTTATTGAAAAATAAAGTTAAAAAGCTCTCAAACCTTCCTTCTCCTTCTAAAGAAAAACAGTGTTTGGTCATCAACAAGCAATTATATGACAGCTTAATTGACGCCGGAAGGTCTCTCTTTAAGTAATGTAAAACCTATCCAAGTTTTACTTTTTTGTCATCTGTTCTAAATCACTCTACTTCTCTGTAACCCCAACCCAAATATATATATATATATTCAGTACACTGAATCACAGTATTTTGCTGTAAGCATCTCACAACAATAAAATTGTAATCTACGATAGCCTTTAAAAGTTAAGCCCTACTAATGAACTGGTTAAACAGTTAATTCGTTTTTATCCACCCAATACAGGTACTTCACTTGAGATTTTCCAGTCTCATATTTATTTCAAGCAACAAGGACCTGTAGGTTGCAATCTTTTTGCTCTTGCTTATAGAACTCAGTTAGCAAATGAAATATTTAACTTCGATCAAAGTAGGTTTCGGGATCACTTCTACACTTGCCTGCTAAAACATGAATTACGCCATTTTCCAAAATATGATTTGTCAAATCAAACACCACACCTTCACAATCTCATCAAATGCCGCAATGAAACCTTTATGTGGACTTCTCCTAACAAAACCTCATTACTGAAACTTTCTTGAAGGCGATCCCGTTGTAATTATTCTCACAGCAATCCTTACTCTGCCTTTCATTTATTTCAGACACTGATCTTGACTTATCATACACATATCAAAGTCAATCAATCAATCTAGGTGCCGTGCCAGAATTCTGGCGTAGGCGGTAGCCATAACAGCCTTCTCTTGGCCGGTCTTCAGACTCTGAGTGAGCACAAGGGGTCTCCAACCTGTTGCACTTTCTAACCATCCCAGTACATAGCTCTTTGTCTTCCCCTTGATCTTTTTTTTTCTGCAGTTATGACAAAAACAAACAAATCAAAGTAGCAATGCTAAAAACACAGCATATAACCCTCACACGTCAAATAATTACGACCATATATCTCACTGCAAAAAAACCCCGATCAAGCCGGCAGGCAAAGGCGAAATAGCTGCTATTATGGATACAGACAAGTAAAATTGCTTATGTCTTTAAATCTCAAATGACCTATCCTTCCATGAAGAGCTATCACAAAATCCTAATGTCAAGTATAGAATGTTGATAAACAATATCATTGATAAAATACTTGATAAGAAATTGTTTACCCAGTTTCAATCTCATTCTTTTAAGGAAAGGAAAGGAGCACATTGCTTTTATGGGTTTCCAGAAATACACAAATAGTATTCAGATTTCCCACCTCTCAGACCCATATGCAGTGGATATAAAAGTCGTCCCGCCAGCATTTCATAATTTCTTGATTATTATTTACAGCCTGTTGCAAAAACGTTCAATTCCTTTGTATAAGACACGACTGATTTTATAAATAAAATTCAGTCATACAAATCCAACAACCTTTTCCTTACTTCTACTGTTTTTAGTGTCACTGGATATCGAGTTTTTGTATCCTAATTTAGATCAAAAGCAAGGAAGAGATTATTGCATACAACTATTAAGAGAGAGTAATTACTCTTCAATTCTGGCTAATTTTCTTTATAGACTTTTTCTTCTCGTTTTAAAGTGCAACACTATTCGCTTTGGATCTCGATTTCCCCATCAAATCAAGGGAAAGACAATGGGTACACCTATGGCAGTCAGCTTTGCCAACTTATTTATGACAAAATACGAATTATCACTTCTTTCAGTCTATAAATCTAATTTAAGAGAACTTCTTTCCTGTGGCTACGATTCACAGACGACATTTTTTTCATTTGGCAAGATGACTAGGAAAATAATCATTTTTCAAACTTTTGCATTACTTTTGTTCATGATTCGTAAATGAAATCTACTGTCAAATTGACATTCAGTTATTCCAACCACCATGTTATTTTTCTAGACACTACTACGGCTAAACTTTAAATTTCTACTCTGTACTGTAAGCCCACTAATGTCCTCGCTCTTCGGATCACTCCCCATTTCTCTTAAAATCGCTTACCAATTCATCCTTTACACGTATCAGACGGATTTGTAGCCATTCGTCAGACTCTTTAGCAACATGCTAAGTTCCTTGTTAATCGTTTCAAACAAGTTGATTACAGTTAAATAAACCTGCTTAAAACCGCCAAGCAGATTATGTCAATTAATAGACCAGCATTTTTACGGTCTTAAAAGAACCTAAATATTGCTCAAAATTGTATTCCGTTTGTATCAAACTAGCACAGAAAATTTGTGGGGATCAACAATGTCATTTTATCAAATTATACGGGCAGCATGTCTATATTTTGGCTTCAATAGGACTAGTTCCCCAGGTATCTTTTCCGGATGTCTTTTGCAATAGGTTCATAAGTCATACACTAATTTGTTCTTTTTAAACCTATTCCTCTTACAGTTCTTTCCTCCTCTCTGCTCCACCATTGTCAATATTCGACCATTTTCTCTTCCTTGTTGTTTAATGGTTTTGTATGTATGTTTTATTCCAGTTTCTTCCTCAAAATTGACTTATTTTCTTGTATGTGGTGCACAATACCCATTATATTGATATATTAATTTTGTTTTCGTATATTTATTTTGAAAATTCGGTTAATTATTACACAGTAACATAAAAATACAAGATAAATAAGATGGCCGCACACCATGTGGAGAGCAACTGATAGCATTTTAACCAAGTTGTTATATTTCAAGGAAATTTATAAGACAAATGGAGTTTAGACAAAATACAATTTTTCAGATGAGAACGAGTTTCTTTAAATTTGAAAAATCAAGTCACGATTACTTATGGAAAATTTCTATTCTGTGCATTCCCATATCATAATATTAATGCACATTTAATGCAGGTTTACTCAAAAAGACATAAAAACTAAACGTGTATTAACATTAGGGAAAGTGAGATGGTACAAATTTTTGGTGACTTCTCATAGTTCTTATTACATATACATAATTATGTTTTCAGGTTTGCTCGCTTGAACACATTCCACATTTGTGTTGACCCCTATTTCGTAGAAACAGTTGTGTTTCAATTAGCCTTGATGTTATCAAAACGACCCATAATAGCTCTTACTATGATAAAAATCAGAGGCTTTTCCTGAGAATGTTATAAAACTTTTCCTTTTGGGAAAGATATAATTTAGCTATTTTTAGCTGCATACGTTCCTCTTGAATGTATGAGCTAATGGGTAACACTCCTGAAAGTAAGACAGATAGCTTCTGTTTTGACCTATCTGAAAGAAGTGACAGTTTTGTCTTTTTATTTAAGTCTGGAATTTGTGAGATGGATGATAGACTTTTTCAAATTTAGTCTCGTCTGTTTTTAAGAAATAAAATATATTTTTGAAATAATCCAGTAAAACTTCCTACGTTTTTTCAATTACTTAAGAGCTATAATAGTGATATAATATATTACAATATAACACTTAGATCGACGATATAACTAGAAATATTTCACACCAGCCACTTCCAGCGGGTTTTTAATATACTTGCCACAATTAGATAATCGTTTCATGCATCGAACTAATAATATAGAATACATTGTTCTCTTAAGGGAAAGAAATAAAAATAAACTTGTCATTTTTGTTTTGGATGCAGAATGTATGTTTTTCTGAAGTACAGATAATACAGAGGGAAAACTTAGACATACAATATTTTGATTCCATAATTTTACCAAAATTATTTTGTGGAAAATGAAACCTCGCCAAAACTAAGTGGTTAGAATAAAGACAAACCACAGTATAAAAAGAAAAGTTCTAATTAAATTAGGTTACAAACGGATTTTGAAACCATAAGACTTAAAATGAAATATTATTTGGTCCAGAAAATAATGCACAGTACAATCCTTAATCTTAAGATCAATAATTACACCGCAACCTCTATATTAATATTTGAAATAACTGTATTTTGTTTTTCTCTCTTAAAGGCATTGCCATCACAGAGCTGGCTTAAAGGATTTTAACAAACCGTTTACAGGACTATGTCAACATTTCTGCTTAGTGAATAGACTCTCCAAGTAAATTCCCAATTTCAATCTAAGTATCATGGCATCACCTCTTTTTTGTCTTAACAGGCAGCATAGTTTTCCTAAGGGAGGTTATTTTTGCATCAGGATAAGTGCGTAATGTACTAGAGATATTGTCTCTACAGGAAGTGTAGTGAGGGTTTTGCTCCTAATATCTTTTGGATTCTTTTGTTGCCATATGCAAGTCCATTATCTGAACCTTGTCCTTCATCCGTTTCCTTAATATCACTTATTTTTCGTCACGTCCAGCCTCCTCTTACCATTCTGTATACACATTGTAAACAACATACTCACAACTTTCCAATTTTCTGTTTACTGGCAGACCACGCTGTAGTTATGCTGCAGTTCCATACATCAAGCTAAATCTTGCAGATGCTGGGAGTAGCTTTCGTCTTGTTCTGATGTTGTTCGTTGGTGTAAAATAGTATTGCTGATTGCTTAGAGTTCGTTAAACTTTCTAATTCCTCTCGGTACTTTGTGGTCGATAAAAACCTCATCTCTCTTGTTGGTAACAACACGACTAAGGTATGTGAGGAGTTTTACAGTCTCAATTTCTTCTGTACCAATAGAAAATAAGTGATCATTCTCTTCCTTTCTTTGCAAGTCTTTCTCATTACAAAAACCCTTTTTAATCCTTTTGAATGAAATCGTTTGTCCAAATCGTTTGCAAGTGTCACTTAGGATCTTTACTAACTGCACCTTGGATTAATTTTTAAAAAGTGAGAAATTTTATCTGGATATGATAATAACCACCACATTATTTAGGGCCCTTGCATCTTTTCTGTCCACCTGTGTTTTCTGTCCACCTTTGTTTTCTTATAGATTTTTATCGATACTAGCTTCAGGACATCTACAGGAAATCTACATGGTAATTCTTGATCGCCTTATCGCCATGCAATTAATAGAATCATGTTTTAACTGCTTTTGTCTTGTCATTTTTTTATCTTACATCTTTCTGAGGATGGCAAAGAGATATATTACTCTCTTTGCATTTTTAGTATCAAGGAACATGGTCGTTTCCTATTGTTAGGTCTATTTACAAAACTATTAATGCTCCAGTGGATTTTCAGATTTCATTTTTTATGCAAATAATAGCATCTGATGTTAAGCGATTAGGGCAAAGTCCACACTGGCCCTAAATTAATGGATTTTGTGCCCTTTCATCAGTCTTCTCATCCTTAACTTGGCCAGTATCCTACACTGGCAAGCACTGATAGACATTCTACGATGGTTTTTAGCCAAATTCATTGGATCTTTCCTGAATAGACACATCATTGTACAGTATATCCATACAGCTAGAAGTTCCACTACATTCCAGGTAGGTGTCATCAGAGATAATATTGTTGTGATCTAGGTCTCGGTCTCTTGCATTTTAACCCCTCTGTTTTCAGATTATCAGTGACTGTCTTATTCTCGTTTTTAATTCCGACACCTTTTTTCAGTTGTGATGCAACAATCATCCGGAATAATTTCATCTCATAGTTATGGGTTGTTGGTTATTTTTAATGTCAGGTGGCAGGGTGCCCCCCATGTTTTCCGATGGATTCATTTTGTACGACTACTGGAGTTTATTAATTTCATGTTGTGTTCAGACATCATGTCAGCATTCCTTCACCGTTCTTGTATAATACTACCCTTCCTGGGTTGTTTGATCCACGAATATGGTCTCAAGCAGATCAGTTCTTACTTGTTGCCAAAATTACACTATTGAAGTCTTCATGGGTTATGACTTTACATCTAGGATTCAGATCCATGCATTCGTTTCCGTTGATGAGGGAGCTATAGAAAAGAGTTTTTGGTGATACTACTTCAGCTGTATCTGTTGGACAGTACGAAGTTATTGTCGCGAGCCAAGGTACTTTCACCGATGCCCTAGCGGATAGAATTTTTGCAGGTAATATTTTGAAATATTTTTTTTGCTTTTACGTTTGGGCAAGTAGGAAACTTACAGCGTGCTGATACTGTTGTTTGTGTTGATTTTATAACTGCCACTCATTGGTGAATTCATTTTCCAGGCTTTCGATTCCGGTGACGTACGTTGCACTTCTTGTAGAACCAGTTTATTAATACCAAGCGCTTTTTCTGGTCTTGATTATGGATACCAATTTCATGTTAACCTTGTGGGATACCATTTAATAGTAGCGAGACTTTTCCTTTCCGATATGTACATGAAATCGACGTTGGGATATCAGGCCCATGGTCACAAGTACCATATCTTTAATGGAAATGGTTCTTAGTAGTTTCAGAGTAATCCCACGGTGTCAGGCTGTGTCGTAAGCAGCGGATAAGTTGACTAGTATGGTACCAGACTTCATTCGTTTGTCAAAAGAAATCTCAATGTCTTCCGTCAACAGTGCAACTTGATCAAGGGTACAGCGTCCTTGTCTAAAATCGACTTATTCTTTCAGGAGAACAGATTCGACAATGGGTTGAATGCGATTAAGAATTGGGCGCTCGTAAAATTTATAAGCAATGCACAGAAGGCTGATCGGCCTACAGCTCTTGGCGCTTTCTTGTTGCTTGTTTGGCTTAAAAACAGCTACGAATTTGATAGGTTTCCAGACTTTATAAAGCTGAATGGAGTGGTTGAAGAGTGACTGGAGCCACTGTATGCAGCTCTTGTGGAGGTGTAGGAAGCATTCAGGGTGTAAATTCTTAAAAGTGGCTACGATTTCGTCGATGAAAACATCACTACACAAGTTATGGTCAGTTCAAGGAGCATTCCATACAACCTTTAGTTGTCGGTTCACGTCTGTTGTAAATTCACGATTAGGTTTATCGAACTTACCATTCTTCAAAGGGGAAAGAGGCATCAGCATTTGCGCTGGTGGAGTACGGGTTAGGAAATACGATTTTCCTGCGTGTGAGTTTGTTAATGGTGGCCCAGGCTTTCCATAGATTATTTCATGTGAATACTCTCAACTGTCGACAGCCGTCCTTTCTTTCGCCTTGTGGCGAGATGATCTATTAATTTGGTTGCCGTTTATTGCATTTCTGGTGTCGAATGAGCTTGTTCATTTTCCCTCGCAAGCTTCCTGCAAGTGGCATCCGATTTTGGGATGTAAGATTTGCAATATTCCCTTGTGATGGTGTTTTAGGCAATTTTAAGAGTTTGTTCTGAAAGGCAGTGTAGCAGGTATTGATGTCAGCAGTATCGAGTGAGGGAAGATCGTCACATATGCTAGCAGATTTTGTTTTAAAACGAGTCCAGTCAGCTTTGTTAATTCAAGCGTGGGAGTGGAGGAGTTGGCGTGCACTATAGCAGGGCAGGATAATATATGATGCTCGGCGGATGTTGCGACTTCGGAAAATTTCCACCAATTTTGGGGGCGGTGTGTGGTATGGAACTGTTTGCATTGAGCGAGTAGAATGATAAATCTGGGTTAGTAGTCGTACCCCAGGCAGCTGAGTTGAACGTTTTAGTCTGTTTGTAGTCGAACAACAGCTTGAGGTCCATAGTGCCCATTCGTGAAAAAGGTTTCGCCAACTTGGATTTTGGTTGGGTAGCCCAGAATGTGTGACGGCAGTTTGAATCCCCTGAATAAATGACCGGGTGATCGTACAGTGGTGGTGGAATGAACGGTGCGTTCGGGGGTTTGTAAATATTGGTAATTGTAATATCGTTAACTTTAATACTTTGCCACTGTGTTCCACTGGCTTCGCTCTTCTAGATCAAGCTAGCTGTTAAATCGTTTCTCACAAGGGTTGCTATCTCGTGCTTAGTGTAATGGATGGCTCCAATCAGTGTGTAGCAGTATATCTTTATTTTCTTACTGCAGGTTGTGTGAGTTTCCTGGAGCAGAATGACGGAAAAGTAATTTGTCATGGCAATGCTTTTAATAACTTCTACATTAGGTTGAAGGATTGCCTGGCCCGATTGTTCATGACAGTTTTTCATATTCAAGCAATAAGATATAACATGGTAATTATTGATCAGGTATTGGCATTAGTTTCCTTGCAATAAGCAGGTACTTACGGAGGGAACCAAAAGAAGTTTGTCAATTTCCCCTCCTATGTCTTGTAGTGATCACTCCACTACATGGACTGTTGTGGCAATAATTCAGATGCATTTTTAAAAATTGTCATTTCATTATTTTTGATTCTTAAAAAAAAGGTGATCATTTGTGTTACTATCCCCTGAAAAAAAAAATTGAGTTGTTTCATACATCGTTTTCTTTATAATTGTATAGCTAAAAATATTGATGTGTTAAGGCTTGTCACAGTAATCATCTACTGGTTAAATTCTATCAAATATACTTTTCATTCTATTAACAACTTAAATCATAAGATGTCTATCAATTATTATCAATCATTTCTATAAGTAACCTTTTCTAGTCAACTTTTCAAGTCAACTTTTCAATTCAACTTTTCAGTCAAACTTTTCAAGTAGACTTTTCATGTAAACTTTTATGATCAAAATTGTCATTTTTCTCCTGATAGTGTTATCTATTTTGTCACCAACCAAGTATTAAATTTTGTTCCAATAATTTTCTCTTTCAATTGGGGTTTCATATTTACTTACAGGTATTTTTCAAACTGTAAANTTATTATCAATCATTTCTATAAGTAACCTTTTCTAGTCAACTTTTCAAGTCAACTTTTCAATTCAACTTTTGAGGCAAACTTTTCAAGTAGACTTTTCATGTAAACTTTTATGATCAAAATTGTCATTTTTCTCCTGATAGTGTTATCTATTTTGTCACCAACCAAGTATTAAATTTTGTTCCAATAATTTTCTCTTTCAATTGGGGTTTCATATTTACTTACAGGTATTTTTCAAACTGTAAATCTAACAATTTATGAATTTCTTTTAAATGTAATTGAGGTTTATCATCCTTTTTCTCTGAGCAGAAGTTTTAGGAGTTATTTTATTATTTTCATCAAACATTTTTGTTTTTTCATTTTGATGCATATCAATATTATTCTTAGTATTTAATTTAAGGATTAAATTCAATATATGATATTTACGTTTGTATGTTGACATTTTAGAAAAATGTAATTATGAGATTATCAATATAATAATTCACAAGATTATATTTATGAACCAAGCCACACGTTATAGACAAAACTATTTTTCCATAATATATAATTTCCGGTTTGATACAGCATGAATATTGTATCTACTTTTTTTAAGTATCATATATTTTTTATTACAAAGATCACATTCCATACAAGGATAACCAAATAATTTTAGTTCTGTATGAAAATCTTTATTACAAATATTATTCATATAACATAAAGGTTATAAAATTTATTCTAATATTGTATACATATTATATATGATATACTATTAAACAAGCTCCATAAAAGACCTGAAATTTAAGCTGATAAAAATGATGCCTTACAAATATCAGGTATTTAGTTTTCAGGTATTGTATAGCAATATCCTCTGCCTTTACCATTCTTGTTAAAAAATTTACCAAAGGCGTCATGATGTGTACTATGAAGATGACAACAATTCATGCATCCAAGTAGTCTTTTTAATATATGAGTTACACAACCATTACTAGGTCCTTTTAAAACAATTTCTCCATTATACATATTCAAGATAGAATTAATTGTTATTAATTCATCTAATGAATGATATACCAACATCTGACAAATCCTACCACTTTTTATATTCAATCATCAATTGATGGGCATGTTCTTTTATTATATGAAAAGTATCTTTCAAATATTTCAAACAAAATTAAGGATTAATCATATATGATAAAATATATGAAATTCAAGTAAAAGTAATTTCATCATGATCAATGTTGTTCCAGTTTTGAAAAAGAATGAGATGGTTCAGCTTAAGGTCTTGATCTCAAATAACTCCATTTTTATACAAGGCGAAAAAAAGTAATAGATCCTATAAGTGAAACAGATCCGCTAGGATTTTCGTCTCCAAATGCTATTTGATTTGATCCTTATGTTGTTCTTGTAAAACTTCCCTATTTTTCCCCATTTACAGCAAAGACTAGATTTGCTTGCTCCTGCTTGTACATTCCAATGAATAGATAAGCAACACCATTTAGTTAATTCAATTTGCATAAGCTTGAAAATTTTCAATTGGTGTTTAATTATTAAAATTACTTGGTCCAACAAAGATATGATCATGTGTTGTTCCACCAACAATAAGGTGACCAGAAGGAGAAAAGGAAACCAATTTATCAAAACCTCCATTGTCCTGACCGAATAAGCAGTTTCTTGTTCAGTAAGTACCATTAATGAATTAAATTGATAGTCAATGAAAACATTGTCAATATCCATAACAGGAGCTAAACTATGACTATTAGATGAAATATTAAGATCAATATCACTTATCGTAGGTATTAAAATTAAGAAAATACCTAAAGTTAATTTAATTTGCTTTAGTACTTATTGTTGGCCGGATATCTGTATTTGTTTGCTCAGCATTATTTTTAGACAGCGTCTGATCAAATAATTTCGATACCTGTCTTGCACTACAATCATATGTAACTTCTGTAGAGCTACCAAGGGCCAGTTTAGTTATTCAGGTACCAAAACTTGTATAATACTCTCATAGAAGAGTTCCACAGAGTTGATTTAATAAATGTGATTTTAAGTATCGAAAACTGATAGCCTCGCTATCGTAAATCGAAGGAGGTTGAATAGGTTGTTTATATGGTACTAACATATTGTACTTGTGGTTTCTATGGCCTTTACCACTAATCAGAAAACCAGTCGATCCTATGAGCGTTCAGAAAAGGCCACCTATTTTCCTTGGTGTTAGTTAATCACTAATCCACTACCTTTATGAGACAAAATCTGCTCTCCCTTCTTCTTAGTTAATAGGTTTTTATGTGCAATTTTATTGCTCGATTTTATTTTGTGGAATGAAATAACCATCTGTCGGTTTCTTTGATCCTGAAATTTTATCCATTCCAAAAGATCCAAGAGCTTGAACGACTCCTGTTGCTAATCCAGGTAATACTTTCCCAACAGTCTTGGTAGCCAATGGAAGCAATTTGGTCCAAAGGGTCATGAGAGAAGTAAGTCTTCCACCTTTTCTGAAAATACGACTAACCTGAGTTTGAAATTTTGAGTTTGAACCTAAGTGAGAAATTTTCAAGTCTACCGCTTTACCTGCAGATTTAGCTTTTTGAATCCGTTTAATCTGTGTTTTTGTAAGGAATAGTTCGTCTGATTGGTTTAATTCACTATTTGATAGCCTCAACTTAATAGGAGTCTTATTAACCAAAGTTTTAGCTAGTTTGTATTTTTGATTATCACTAAGAGACACAACGAAGCCAATGTATTCAGTCATATATACTATTACGTTAGATTAATTTAAAAAAATATGTATAATTAAATAAATTAGATGATTTATTTGCAAAGAAAAAACCCTATTACCAAAAACATAAATATATACTTCTTTCTCTTAAAGGACTAAAGAAAATAAATGATATTCATTAGTTGGTGCTCCTGTGAGGGTATATCTGAAAGACAAACTGGTCTCACTGTCTCGAAGCATGGATTCCTTTTTTGTGAGGTCAAAGTAAAAAAATCCGTAGAGATTTTTGAACATATCAAGTGTAATCGTTGGTACAAAATCCTTCTGACTAAAACCAGGTCTGTATTCCATTAATTGTCTGTAGGCTTTAGGCACCTCTATATTTAGCCTCGTTCGTTTAGCCGGATAAAACATCGCAGGTCGTGTTTCAAGCTGATTCTCTGAAAATTGTAGATCGTTTACAAGGCTGTGTGGACTAAACACGAACATATGTTGCTCTTGGTTATTGAGTTTTTCCTCATTTAGTGTCCACACGAGCGGGTGTCTTGGTTTGATATTGAGTTAGTGATTCTGAAGGTTTCTGAAGATGTTTGAAGACCAGTTAGTGTATCTATCTTTTCTTTCAAACACCACCATCTGTGAGGAGAAAAATATTTTTAAAGATAAACTGTCTGACATTATGGTGTGGAAACTATCTCTGGAACATGTAATAAAATCCTAGTGACCACATACCTTTCAGAAACTGCTGTGCTGTATCTATAAACCACACTATCGTCTCCTTCCAGAGTAATTTCGATGGTTAATTTAAGGAAGAATTTGGTTTTTGAGACTATTAGAAAAACCCCACATGTTTAAATGTAGAATAGTGTTGATTGTGTTATTTTCAGCTCCACTAGTTATCACAGTGTGCCTCCTAGGGAAACCCTCATTACAATTAACCTTTTCTGTTGGTATAACATTCTGTGAATTTCCATCTAGAGTTAATGATGTGTGCTTCTGTGAAACATTGAAATGCAACATTAAAGTTCCCATCCTTTTGCTATAATCAGTAGAAAATTCTGAAAGATTCTTGATGGTTAGTCCATGATTAGCCTGTCGAGAATCCGGAAAAGCCTTAATTTTTGTAAATAACACTAAGAAGTTTAATTAATCCGGTTAATGGATGCTACCTTATCAGCAGCAATATAATCTGTTCCATCTAGCATTTCAATTTTGTAATCGACCTCAAGAAAATCGTTATAATTTTCCTGAGAACTACTTTCGTTTGTGCTATCAACATCAAATTGGTGCTCACTTTTTACTTGCAAGGAATTAGCAAGTGGCATAAGGATTGGATTATTGAGATGGTAATTGACATACTCATACCGTTATGAATTTTGTGCAGTTATAAATGACATATCTAAAATATTAGCTTATATAAAATAACATTATAATTAATTTATCAAATTTATAAGAAAGTATCTGTTTTTCATTTGATGTTCGCTCTGTAGATTCTGTAGGTTGTGAGTTTTTATTACCAGGATGCTTTTCCAATAATTCGATAATTTGAAAACTTTTAATACCTGTAATTGTTGATTTTTTGTTGAATTTGCTATCTATCTTCTTTGCTACAACCTCTCCCATTTTAGATCCAACTCTTGATCTAACTTCTTCAATTGCTTTTAAAGCGAGGTCTTTATCAGTTTTTCTTGTTAGTTTAGAAGTGATTTGCTTTGCAGCAGATATAACACTATCAACTACACCCTGTCCTTCTTAACTGATTGATTCACAAGTATCAGGGTCGATTCTCCTACCAGTGTCTAGATCATACCATATAATCTTACCAGTTAAATTATTTCTTTCATGTACTTTTGGCATATATATATGTATATATAAGTGTATATATACATTTAGATATATGTATATATATGTGTATATATACATTTATATATATGTATATATATGTGTATATATACATTTATATATATGTATATATAAGTGTATATATACATTTATATATATATGTATATATATGTGTATATATACATTTATATATATGTATATATATGTATAATACACAATCTTACTTATATGTATAAATCTAAGTAGATTAGCCTTCCTTAATTAATAATGTCATATCGATTTGCATACCGTTTAGATCAAGAAGATTATTTGAGCTGTCTGTTTCATGCTAATCATAATAGTATTTGTTCTACTGAAAAGTAAACATTTTGGTTTAATATTGAAAGAATATGATAATTGTAAATTATCTACTGAGAACCTATAAAGTACATCAGATGGACGTCCGCTATCTATACTGTCTGAACTCAGTGTACTAACTTATAATCAACCNTAATACACAATCTTACTTATATGTATAAATCTAAGTAGATTAGCTTTCCTTAATTAATAATGTCATATCGATTTGCATACCGTTTAGATCAAGAAGATTATTTGAGCTGTCTGTTTCATGCTAATCATAATAGTATTTGTTCTACTGAAAAGTAAACATTTTGGTTTAATATTGAAAGAATATGATAATTGTAAATTATCTACTGAGAACCTATAAAGTACATCAGATGGACGTCCGCTATCTATACTGTCTGAACTCAGTGTACTAACTTATAATCAACCTATCTTGTTATATTAGGAAAATTATGGCTATACGTTGATGTCGTTGTAATCGTTTCATTAAAACAAACTGAAACAGAAAAGGTCCCTAATGAAAAATCTATTCGATAGTTCGTTTCAAGGATTAACTAGTCACGGAGCTTCGATTAGATGTTAGTGTGATTCCAGTGTTTGAATGATAATTTGCTGCCAAAGATGATTGCATGGCACCTTTTAAGTTAGTATAACTGTAATTACCATCAGAAACAGTAATAGGGTTCATGTACTGCCAGAATCATGACTATATTGTAAGGTATTATTAAAAGTTTGCGACACATTACACCAACTGTAGCTCAAACTGATTGAATCTTGAGCTACATAATATGTTTTGTTTTTGTCTAATACCAATTCTGGTGAAAATCTGATTGTGAAGTCATGTGATTTAATCTTCATTATTCCTGTATTACCGTTCAGAAATAATGGAGTATTTATATATAATATACATTACATTACATGTCGTTTTAATGTAAGCATCATACTGACCCTTTGAAATAACACCAAGCTACAGCAGATGTTTGAATGTTTCCCATACCTCGTTTTGCATTTCAAGGCTTGTGTTACCAGCTCTCCAAGAGCCCGATAGTAACGTCAATCCAATAAATCTTCTTCATTTGTGTAATATCTCCTACCTCCATGTAGTAGTTTCGTTTATTTTGAATCTCTATGAGGTGAAGTGTTACTGAGAATAATCAAATTGTTAAATATTTGTTTAGCCTTTAAGGAATACTCTTTGAGGGGTCATAGCGTTTGTTTAACAGATTAGAAAGACAACGACCAGCAGCGTCTTTATATAAAACTCATTCATTTTCATCAGCAACAATTTTCATTTCACCTAATAACTTAGCCAAGTTAATCTAAAGAGTACCATACAGACTATCATTTTGTACCTTATATGCATATCGCTTGGTTTCTCCAATACTTCAACATCCGTATTTTTTTTTCATTCTTTTTTTACAGCTGTTAAATATTTGCTTAGTACTTTTTGCTCTTCTTCAAAAACACTTCCAATAATATTTTTGTGTCGTCTCTTATTTTTAATCGAGTATCTTTTGGCTCTGGTAATACTTTCATGGTCGGATGAAATTATTACTTTCCTATTATCTTCATCTCCTCATCACTAAATATTTTATCTTTATCCTTTTTATCATCACTCTCTTTATCTTCCATAATATAATAATTGTCTGGATAGTCGGACTTAAAAAACTCAATTTCAGATTTACTATCATAGGTTATGGCTGGTTATCTATTATTAGATTTAATAACCTCAACAATTTTTGTTTGATTCTTTTGTAATTGTTCAAGTAATTAATACTTTTTTTCATTTACAGTATTTCTAATTGGTTGTTATCTTGTGGTAAGCTCCATCTCTTGATTAATCATTCTATCTTCATAACCACGCAGTGCTTTTTTAATATTCTGTTTAATAGTCTCGACTGGATGATCATTTTTTACCTTTTCTCTTAGTTTTCTAATATCCACAATATATTATAAGTGCTAAATTGCATTTATTTTGCTGTTATCATATATATTATATATTATATCTATATGGTGTAGATAAGTAGTAAATTGCATTTACTTTTAAAGATAAGTGTTAAATTGCATTGATTTTGCTGTTATCATATATTATATATATATGTGTATATGGTGTAGATAAATGCTAAATTCCATTTACTTTTAAAGATAAGTGTTAAATTGCATTGATTTTGCTGTAATCATATTATATATATATGTATATGGTGTAGATAAATGCTAAATTGCATTTACTTATAAAGATAAGTGTTAAGCTGCATTTATTTTGCTGCATTTATTTTGCTGTTATCATGGAATTAATATACTGGTATATTATAACAAAAATACCAAATTACGATCGCTCTACAAATAAAGGCACAAAAAGAAGTTTAAATGACATTTTGAATGAAGAATATCGAATGCAGATTTCTGGAGCAAACCAATACCGAAAGATTAATACTCTTATGCGTATGCTAAGAGTGCCTCTCTTTTTTTGGATAAAATTATATAATATACACCACGTTTGCGCCAATCCAAAATACAAGACCTACTAATATTGATCGAAAACATTTCAAAGAAGGTTGGATATCATGTTATAGATATCAAAGGGCCTGAAGAGATAATGTATCGTTCTGAATACAATAGTGATAACAGAAACATTGTAATATTTGATAATCTTGTTAATGCTTCAGAAGAAGTTCCAAACAAAATAGAAAATCACTATACGGACGGTAGGCATAATAAAATATCACCAATTTACCTTAGACAATCGTATTAAGATACACCTCAAAAGATCCGTTTGAATTACAGTCATATGAAATATTACCCTGCTACAACAAAAAAACCCCATTGTAATCTAATTCCTAAGGAAAAAATAATTGGTCCAAAGTTATTTAATAAGTTAGCTCCATATAAATTTCTATTTTTCAACAAAGAGTATAAAATATGTATGAAAAATTTTGATGAGACAATATAAATAATGATGTATTATACATGACTACAAGTTACTTCGTGAAATGTAAGATGTCAACTAATTAAGTAATTATTTTGCTCAACTAATAATTTAAATGAAAGATATGTAACAACCAAGAATGATAAATTGATGCTTGAATCAACTTGTAATATGTGCAAGGGAAATAAGAGCAAGTTTTTTAAGCAAACACAAAGTGGTACAGTTGATATTCATAAACAGATTTGGAAAATAACAGCAAAGAATGGCTTTGTAATGCCTAGGCATCGGTTCACAGGCTGAGGTAACCCTCTTGAGAAACAAGTTAAATTGGATAATGATGGTAATATTTTACAAATTTACCAACACACGACAGGGAAAACAGATGCTGTCAGCATGTAACACGATTTAGATTATAGTCTATGCGCTGCAAAATCTACAAAGGAAAATGCAAAAACGATGCTGATCGTAGAATTGTTAAAGCATTAGATGCAATTCCATAGTCAGAAAGACAGTGCGGATACAATGTTGCTCCAAACCCTATTACTACTAGGGTAAGCTCGTTTTAGGTGTGAAAAGACCAAAAAATGAAAGAAAGTTTCAAGTTAATGGCAAATAGAATCAGCAAATGAACTTCATAGACCTACCAAGAAGAATTTTACTTAAAAGCATGTTATTGTAAATCATTTCACTGACATATGGTGTTCTGATTTAGCTCTTATGCAACAAGTTAGTAAATAGAATAAGGGGTATAGATATCTTTTTATATTAATCGATGTGGCTAGTAAATATGGATGGATTGTCCCCTTGAAAGATAGGAAAGGCGAAACTGTAACTGAAGCATTTAAAGCCATCTTTATAGAAGGTATAATTCATAAATACCTTTGGGCCGAGATGGGTAGAGAGGTAATAAACACTTGAAGAAATTGTTGGAGTAAAGTGGGATATCGATATATTCCACTGAAAATGAAGAGAAACGTAGTAGTTGTGAACGGTGGAATCAAACAATCAAGACCAAAATGTTGAAGCAGCTCATTGTCCAAGGAAATATACAGTATTTTGATATGCTGCCTAAATTAGTAAAACTGTACAACAACACTTGGCACAGTTTTTATAAAAATGACACCTGAAGAAGCACCCATGAAAAAGAATGAGATAATTGTTTACTTCAATCTATGCTATGATATGGAAACAAACAGAAAACCTAAGTTCAAAATCGCTGGCAAGGTCCGAATATCAAACTATAAAAAGAAGGTCTTTGACAAGGGTTACAACCCCAATTGGAGTGAAGAGATTTTCATAATAGATAAGATCCACCACACTAATCCCATTACTTATAAAATAAAGGATCTTAATGATAAAGAGATAAAGGGGAGTTTCTATAAACAAGAGCTATTAAAAGCTAAAGAAGAGGTAGTTTGAAGTGATAAAGTCAGTTGAAGAGATTGGAAAAAGAAACAGGCTTTGGTTAAATGAAAAGGATATAGTGATAATTTTAACAGCTCAATTGGGCAACTTAATAAAAAAATAATAACACTGGAGAACACTCGTTTTGTTGCATTAAAAAAAAGACTTTCCTGCAGTCAATTTGAGTGTGTAGATTTCAAATCTGAAGTCAGTTCTTGTATGCAATCTACAGATTTTATGAAATTTGACATTTTTATTTATTTTTTTAATTTTTCTTTATTATAGGAAATTGCATTATCAGCCACAATTCTTTTGTTTACTTAAACCTTAAAACGGCTTGAGAGTCACTTTTGCATATTTATTAAAGCAAAAGAAACAGAACATTAAAATGCGATTATAGAGTAAATTACACTATTGTTGGTTGTGGCATAATTTCTGATAGCTTTTCTTAGAAAACATCAATCTCTATCTCAAAGTTTGATTAGCATCCTTCAGAACATCACCAGAGCTGATGGAAGCTTATTAATTTCTTTGTGTATTTTATTCAGGCAGGAATTTGCGTTTGTAACTTTTGCGTTTGTAACTTTTGCGTTTGTACACTTCATCTGGGCAATCTCGTTTAATGCTCCAGCAGTAATCAGCCATCATACGTTTGTCCCAACGCCCTTGGTAGCGTTTTTCCATGACATTTAGGTCTTGGTACATTTTCATTGATCTCAAATTGCATACAAACTTGAGCTTGTAGAGAAATACTANATTGGAAAAAGAAACAGGCTTTGGTTAAATGAAAAGGATATAGTGATAATTTTAACAGCTCAATTGGGCAACTTAAAAAAATAAATAATAACACTGGAGAACACTCGTTTTGTTGCATTAAAAAAAAGACTTTCCTGCAGTCAATTTGAGTGTGTAGATTTCAAATCTGAAGTCAGTTCTTGTATGCAATCTACAGATTTTATGAAATTTGACATTTTTATTTATTTTTTTAATTTTTCTTGAGAGTCACTTTTGCATATTTATTAAAGCAAAAGAAACAGAACATTAAAATGCGATTATAGAGTAAATTACACTATTGTTGGTTGTGGCATAATTTCTGATAGCTTTTCTTAGAAAACATCAATCTCTATCTCAAAGTTTGATTAGCATCCTTCAGAACATCACCAGAGCTGATGGAAGCTTATTAATTTCTTTGTGTATTTTATTCAGGCAGGAATTTGCGTTTGTAACTTTTGCGTTTGTAACTTTTGCGTTTGTACACTTCATCTGGGCAATCTCGTTTAATGCTCCAGCAGTAATCAGCCATCATACGTTTGTCCCAACGCCCTTGGTAGCGTTTTTCCATGACATTTAGGTCTTGGTACATTTTCATTGATCTCAAATTGCATACAAACTTGAGCTTGTAGAGAAATACTAATTTCAGATTTAAAATCAGTGCCTAATACTCCTTCAGAATCAGTTGAATATCCAATGGAACTCAAAGTTACTGAAAAATTGTTCCGTAGTGTTTGAAAAAGTAAAAATAAATAGTATATATGTAATTAAATGACAAATAAATTAATAATCACCTACTTTTTCAGCATTTATACGAGAAGCAAAAAGTGAAAAAGAGTGAACCACCAGAAAAAGAGAATAAACCATCTGTAAACGATCTTAATAAAATGTCAAGCATATGAAGTAACATACTAACAACACCAAAACAGAATATTAATCAACTGTTAAATATGCTTGATGAAAAAGCAGTTGGTAAAAAATATCCTGATTTTTATTAACGAATCGAACAGTGGTGTTGATGTTCAAAAAATGAAATCAGTATATGCCAAACGTGATTCAAATGATTATAGTAAGGTAATACTACCAACTACACCTAAGCATAAGCAGGTTGACTATTTTCTATACAATTTATTATTATAGAAGTAAATAATATATATTATATTAATCAATACACTATATTTTGTTTATTTTCTATTTTGTAGCTTAAAATATTATTGCTTCTGAATATTAACTTTTTATGTGTATGTTTTGAAAAATAAAATTTCTAATATAGCATCGTTTACCTACCTACCTTACCGGATCGGGATGATTCGTAGTCTCCATATGTCCCGATCCGTCATTGCTGTTTGCAGTTCTGTAGCACTCAGTCCAGTGTTTTCACATAAAAAATCCACATATGTCTTGCAATGTCTTCCCCCAGACGTATAACCATGCGTTAGCTTCCAAAGTAGTAGAGATGAGATTAAGTCGTCTTTGCTACGGTAGCAATTTCATTCGTCTTTCCATTATGGTGTCGCTAACTGCCGGTATTTTTGCATACAATTCTGCTAATGTCGGATGCTCTGTCCAAGATTTATGAAGAATCGCCCTCAACATCCTAGTGTAGGTACCACCTAGCTTTTTCATTTGATCTTTGAGAAACGTCCTAGTAGTCGATCCATAAAACATCATATAAAATGGTTAAAATTTAATTAGATTTATATTTAGATTTTGATGACTGAAATCGTATGGTTCTTTTCAAAGATAAATTGCATAAAATTGTTATTAAAAAAACTGAAAAAAAGTTAAAGACAAATAAAACAGACTTAGAAAATAAAAATTATAATAGAGTAAATATGGATAGTCAGGAGGTTTAGAGAACTAGACAAATAAAACATGTATTCTCAATAAGGAATAATACTGTGATACCTGCAATACAGGTATCAATCACTGTTTGGCTGGCAAGCATTATCATCTAATAACACCAAAACATGCCAGAAACTCTTCTGATAAATTATTATTACAATTAAAAGATTCAGTGTATGGATTCTTTGAATATTGATCATACCTAAAGGCATCATCAAAAAATACTACAAAATTTGTTATCTATAGGTAGTATAAATGAAATCGGAAAAATATAACCATAATATAGATGTGTAAAACAAAAGAAAAAGCAAAGAAAAAGTAAACTTAAATCAATGCTTAATAAACCAGTTTTCATCAGAAATCGAAAAACAGGTCGATGGATTAAAATAGATGGATCTACTTATAAGAAACCTGTTATTAAAAACAAAATAAAACAAGAATCATCAAAATCAGTTGATGAAATCATAAAAGGTGTTAACAACGCAAGAGTGAAAAAAAAATACAAGAAGGATGAATATACAATAAACCAAAAGATATAGCAATTGTATTGATAATGATGATGACAATATGATACGCAATTATCAAAGGAGAAAAGTTTCGCTTCTTTGATATAGGGCAGAAAAACTAAATAAAAGTAACAACAAAAATATAATTCCAAGTCCTTTGTTGAACTTTTCGAAAAAGGATGAAAATGATGGGTAATAAAATAACTGGCTTGCGCAGTTTTAAAAGCATGTGATAGCTGATTCTAGGGTAATTTGCTATGCGAAATCCAAAAATATTGTTCATTTTGGCTAAGCAGATCACGTTTGTGAGATACCAGGTTGTAAAAAATGTTATTAACGCCCTTTAGTGCTATTTATTACCTTTAATTTTGGACTTGGTGCTTTACAAAAAGCATGAAGTTTATCTTACAAACTCTACAAAGTACTTTCAGATTATACATTACACAAAAGCCAATTATGGATGAAGGGCCATTTCTCGTTTCAAAGACCAGCAGTAATTCGCAAGAAAGTTCACATCCCACCCGCCTTGGTAGCGTTCTTCCATGACACGAGTGTCTTGGTGGAAACGCTCTCCCTGTTCCTCATTTAAGTTCCCACAGTTTCGAGGGAAATAGCCTGAGTGGGACAGTTGAACGTGCAATTTGACTGACATGCGATCCCCTAACTTTTGAAATTTCTTCAGAAATTTCGTCGACTTCCTTTTCGTATTTTGCATCCCTCTGTTTCCAAGGACATTTGTAATTACTGACTTAAGCGACAGCCAAACAGACAGCTCAGTTACACTCAGCGCATCATCAAACATTCAGTCGTTCATGAGTTCACGTACCTGAGGCCCATTAAAAATGCCAGACTTTAGCTTTTCATAGTTAATCAGAGGAAACGTCTGTTGAGGGAAAGTAAACCCACTGCCTTCCCTGTCCATTGCCTTTACAAAGTTCTTCATAAATTCCAGTTTGATGTGTAAGGGTGGAAGTAATATCTTGTTCGCTTCAACAAGAGGGTGAGACTGAACATTGTGCAAACTAGATTCCAGCTCTTGTTTTTGTTGCCATTCTTTTCTGATGTGATGCTGATCATCAACTGACTGTCTCACAAGCACATGAAGGTGGATACTTTGTGGGCCCACCCCGTTTAATAAAAGGAAATAAAAGTCAATTATTTGAGGTTTAAAAACTTTTTTTCAACATATTTGGGGTTTTTAAACTTTGTTCAGTGTATTTGGGGCTTTTGAAAAACTGGGTCGATCTATTTGGGTGATCTGAGTAAATCGCCTGACATGACCACCTCCGTCATGAAAGTCAATGAGTTCTCCTTGTGTAATCTGTCAAGATGTCTGAATTCAACAAATATTTAAAGATGGATGGAAAATTCGAAAAAATAAGGACATACCTCAGTTTAGCCTAGCAAGGATGCAATTATTAGTACATTTGGTAACGATCTTTCATGAAGTACATATAGCTCCCATATTACTTTACTTGTACCGATTTTGTGAATCTCAGTCCTTCTCTTTCCAACGTATTATCAGGCAGTCTTGTGGTCTCATGTCCTTTTCTTCCAAAGTTACCTTTTAAGTTACGTACTCCTTTATCCTCTTCCAGAAGTAAATGGCTGTACTAAAACGTTTACCATAATTGTGAAGCATAAATATAGAATAACTGAGGTAAGAAACAGTTGATCTCTCTTTACAACCTGCTGGGAAGGCTAGGCTTTTCACTCTCAAATGGAAACACAGCTATTGCACATGTAGTAATGGATTTTTGTTATGTATTTGCTTTCTGCGAAGCTATACTGATTGTATCTTTCGGCAAAACTGATCATTAACTTACTTGATTTTCTCCTTAAAACTTTACCTGTGACCTACCTTACAGGCTGAACACCCCTTTGTCTCCACCTTGGATGCTGTTAAAAAGGGTTTGTGTACATTAGGTTTTTTTTATTCATTTATCTTGTGTACTCCTGGCAAGGCTGCAAGCAAACACATGTCTTTGTTATGAGTTACGAAAGGAAAGGAGGAAAAAAGGTGAAGAGGCGAAAAAGGATGACGGTTAAAAGAAGATTTAAAAGAAGAAAGACCACCCTTACTCAAAAAGCAAGAGAATGGAATAGTTTTTTAATACGTTTTTATGTACGAGGGAAGAGTATTCGTATGAACACTTGTTGCAGGAAATATCGAATGCTTGAAAACTTTCAAATAAGGAGGAAAAGATGAAAAATTGTAGGGGTTGCATTCTCAACGAAGTACTGCTTTCAACAGTCTCTGTCAGGTCATTCATCAAAAGGAGAAATAAAAAAATCCAAAATTACAGCCTTAAAGAACACCAGAAACTACACCAAAGAATGAAAAATATCTTCCTTTAGTGCAAACTTTAATCATGGGATCATTTACGAAATATACCAGAAATGCTACACGACTTCAGTTTGTATAAAATGTGAAAATTCAAGACCCTATCAAATGCCCTGGAGATATCAAAAGCAATAACCCTTGGCTCACCTATACTGTCAAAAGCACAATAGAATCGCTTAGTGATGTAAATGAGAAGAACTTTTGTGGATTGGTATTCACGGAAACCATGTTGGTTATCGGGCAGGAGACAATGGCGAGACATAAAGTATAAGAAAATGCAGTTCCTTATCAGTGGTTAAAATATCTTGCTGCAGATTGGGATTAAACTGAGAGGGTGAGAGTTACGGTACCCAGATAGGTCTTAAGCGTTTTTATAGATAGAAACGACAGGTGGGCATTTGTAATAATAAGAAAAGCAAGATTTAGGAAGACACTTATTGACGAGTTTTAAAAGAATTGAAGAAACCTCAGGAGATTATTTTTCAAGTACAAACACAGAGTTGTTGACAGGGGCAGATCCAGAGAAGAAATGACTGCAGCAAGAGGGAAAGATGTAATGGTGTGTTCATTGATATCATCAAAGCACCAGTGTAAAACGTTTGGAAGTTTCGATATAAAAAAGAAAACAGTTGTTTTCGAAGTATCGTGTCAGACGAAAGAATTCATCACTTGAAAGTCATCAAAAAGAGGACGAATAATAGATTTTGTTGTAAACTGTTGTAAATTCTACGGAACTTAGAGGCAAGCTTTGGGGCTTAAATAATTATTTTAGCAGTTTTTAAGTAGTCTTATTGTTGCTCCTTAAATCTAAAACTAGTTTAAGGGAAAAATAAGTTACAATTTGTTTTGAATAATGTCCAGCGAATGTGCTAGAGCAGCGGTCCACAACCACCGGGTCGCGGACCAGCCGTTGGATGACAGCATTTTTTTTTTGGTGTTTACATTTAAATAAATTTTAGTTTTTTCTGGTTTTCCTTTTTACTTTTATTGATGTACATATTTTGTAAGAACCTAATTCAGTTCAAATATAACGACCCAGAGACCCGATGAACTACGCCATTGCCGGTTCCAAGCCTAGACGAGAAAGGAGGGTGGGACAAGGGATCAATCACCCCTTCCCATAAAACAACCACCGATTACGGAAACTTGGACAGCAAACAAAACTACCTATGGTCACAGAATCATGTCGTGTGAAATCCCTGAAGATAATGACCTCAGATGGGAAGACACGCATATGACGGCTGGGGTCGAAAGCCTACGGAAAGTCTCCAACCTGAGAACAACATGCATGAGATCACTTCTAACACCAAAAAGATACATCCATATAGGATGTTGGAATGTAGGAACCATGTACGTCACCGGAAAAACTGCAATAATAGCAAGAAAAATGAGGAAATACCATCTACAGATACTAGGCATACGCGAAGCAAGATGGACTGGTTTCGGAGAAGTGAAGGTCAACACTGGAGAGTCTGTACTGTATTCTGGGTCAGAGGAACAACATCATAGAGGCGTAGGAATCATGTTGAGCCCTGAGACTAGGAAATGCCTAATCAAGTGGAATCCAGTGAATGAAAGGATCATTAGGGCTAGATTCAATTCAAAATATGTAAAAGCCACCATTATTCAGATCTACAGCCCTACAAATGATGCAGATGAAGAGGAGAAGGGTGATTTCTACGAACAACTACAGAAAGAGATTGAGTCAACACCGAAGCATGACATGTTGATTGTTAGGGAAGACGCAAATGCTAAAGTGGGTTGTAACAACAAAAACCATGAGAAAGTTTTAGGGAAAGAAGGCTTAGGCGTCATGAATGAGAATGGCGAAAGACTTATTGAGTTATGCGAAGAAAATGATCTTGTGATTGGAGGCACATGCTTCAAACACAAAAATATTCACAAATACACATGGACCTCACCAAACAACAGAGACAAAAACCAAATTGATCACTTCATCATCAATGGTAGATACAGGAGGTCTCTCGCTGATGTACGAGCCATGAGAGGTGCAGATGCTGGAACTGACCATAACCTTGTGGTCGGCAAAGTGAAGCTCAGGCTTTCGAGACACAAACTCAAGAACACCAGCAGAAGGGCAACATTCAACACTGCACTTCTGAAACAAAAGGAAATCCAAAAGCAATTCACAGTAGAGTTGAAAAACAGGTTTGAAACACTGGAAGAGAGCATGGAAACAACCATGGAAGAGGCAAACATACAAAAACAATGGGAAGATTTTACCACAATCTACACGGAGACAGCTGAAAAGATCCTGGGTAGGAAAAGGAAGGGGCATAAAGAGTGGATAAGCAGTGAAACTTGGAAAGCTATAGACGAAAGGAAGAAAGTGAAAAATGAGATAAACTGCGCAAGATCAGAGAGAATTCGTGCTATCAAAAAACAGAAGTATAGTGAGATGGACAAGAGTGTAAAGAAAAAGGTCAGAGAAGATAAACGTAAGATGATAAATGGGCTCGCTGAAGAAGCGGAGCATGCAGCAAAAAACAATGACATGGGAACTCTGTACAGGATTACGAAGCTATTGTGCAACAAGAGAAAGAAATCAGCAACTGGCGTGAGAGACAAAACTGGTAAGCTACTCATTGAAGATGGTCAGATACTTCAAAGATGGAAAGAACACTTCAAAGAAATATTAAATGTTGAGAATGAATGTGACAAAAATGTAGAGGAAGATGAGTTTGAGAGCGGTAATGTCGAAACCATCGAAGAAATCAACACAGGGCCCTTCACAGAAGAGGAAGTGAAGATAGCAGTAAAAAAGTTGAAGAGCAATAAAGCACCAGGAGTAGATAACATCAGCGGAGAAATGTTAAAAGCTGGAAGCAAGATTACATACAAGAGATTACTACACATGTTCGAAAAAGTGAGAGAGAACATCAATATGCCAAGTGACTGGAAGAAATCAATGATAGCTAAAGTACCAAAGAAAGGTGACCTTACCAAATGCGACAATAGTAGAGGAATATCCCTGCTCTCCATACCTGGGAAAGTGTTCGGCAGAGTTGTTTTAGAAAGAATCAGGAAAGGAGCAGAAGAAAAGCTGAGAAATGAGCAGGCAGCATATAGAAAAGGACATGGGACAGCTGAGCAGATTTTCATACTTCGAAATATTGTTGAACAGTGCATTGAGTGGCAAGCATCACTGTACATTAACTTTATTGACTTCCGTAAAGCTTTCGATAGCATCGACAGAGAGAAGCTCTGGAAGATTCTGAAGTTTTATGGAGTTCCAGATCTCTTCATTGAGATCATAAAGGAAATGTACAGAGAAAGTAGTAGTTGCGTCATTAACAACGGGCAGACATCAGAGTGGTTCTCTGTAAACACTGGAGTTCGACAAGGCTGTGTGATGTCAGGCTTCCTCTTCATTATTACTGTGGATTGGGTCATGAGGAAAGCAACAACGGCAAAGAAAACAGGAATAAGATGGAAGTTTACCACCCAGCTTGAAGACTTAGACTATGCAGACGATATCGCCCTCCTGTCCAGCAAGCACCAACATATGCAGGAAAAAACTGAAAAGCTATGTAAATATGCTGAAAGCGTCGGTCTCAAAATCAACACAGACAAGACCAAGGTGTTGAGACTTAACCACAAGGAAAACCGCCCAATCGAGATCAAGGGCAGAACTGTTGAAGACGTGGACACCTTCACATACCTCGGTGCCATAATAAACAAAACAGGAGGATCCACTGAAGATATCACACATTGGCTGAGTCTAGCAAGAAATGCGTTTGCCATGCTTGACCCACTCAAACCAATACAGTAGTAAGACCAAGATTCGAGTATATAACAGCAATGTAATGTCCGTACTACTCTATGGAGGAGAGATGTGGAAATTAAATGGGAATGATTTCACCACACTGGAAATATTTCAAAGAAAATGTCTGAAAAGGATTCTCGGTATCTTCTGGCCCACAAAAGTCACAAACACCGAGCTCTACCTTAGGACGAAGACCAATCCAGTAGAAGAGCTTATAAGGTGTAGGAGATGGATATGGATTGGACATACTCTGAGGAAACCACAAAATGATAGCTGTAGAGTAGCCCTAACATGGACACCAGAGGGGAAAAGAAAGAGAGGACGCCCGCGAACAACATGGCGGAGGAGTGGGGAAGCAGAAAGAAATGACCTGGGATGGCAAACATGGAACGAAGTTAGGAACATAGCTAAAGACAGAGAGAGATGGCGGAGAATCCTGTCAAGCCTTATGAGCCGCCCATGGCTCGAAGAGGATAAGTATGTAAGTAAGAGACCCGATGTGTAAGTTTTAATTTGTAAATCTGCCACTTATCCATGCACCGGTCGTCAGGAAGTTCTTAAACGTTGAAACCCATCCTTGGCACACAAAAGGTTGAGGACCACTGTGCTAGAGGACGAGATTTTCGTGGAATTACTAATTCAATATTGTAAGCAACAACAATAACCGCAAAAATCACAGCAAAGTCAGGATTAGCACATTCATTCTGGTTCCCAATGACCTTGCAAAATACATTATCTACTACGTCATCGATTGTTAAGGTCCAGCAGCAGCAACAACAACAGCAAAAAAAACACCCACAGCAAAGAAACGATTAGCACATTCATTCTCTTTCTCAATGACCTTGCAAAATACATTATCTACTACGTCGTCGATTATTTGTGTACATTTATTGGATTAAATTTTATGGAGCCATCGATATTGACATAAATTTAGAAATTTCTGTTTAATATTCAAAAGTCGAACACTAACCTGGCAATATTTATATATGATGTTATATGCAAACAATAAAAGATTCTAGGCAGTGAAAAAATATTTTGTAAAATTAAAAAACGTTCCATTTTATTGTCATTCTTTTTCTGTAGACAAATACTGTCATTGGCTGAAAAGGTTTTATTGCTTGCAGTCTTTTTCTTCGTAAAATTGTATCTTGCAGCTGTTTTCTTTCAATCTATAATACTTTTGTCTGTTGGAAATATAACTGGAAGTTTTATTCATACTTTAATCTTTATGATGTTAAAACGTCTGGAAAACTTCAAGAACAAAAACAATGATAAAATCCCACTGTCTGGTCTGTTGCTGTAGGAAACATATGATTTTCTTATTTGAATAAGAGGCTTTTCTCACCAATTTTTAAGAAGAAACTGAATCTTTAATTACTATCAGTAGATATTGTATAATTTTGAATACACATCTTTTGAATTTTATTTGAAATATTTGAGTTTGCATTTTTTCCAAAATACGTTTGGAAAAATACCTGTTGGAATGCATTACTTTTTAATTAATTATACTAAGATAATTAAAATAGGATATATAAATCTGTTTATACGTGTGGCAGTGAAAGATTATAAAACTTCACGTCATTTCTAGTTCCAATTAAACTTCTGAGTCAACACAGACACAGGACAATATAATTATTGTTCTTTTTTCATTTTCTCTAGATATGCTTAAAGCCCTGTTGAATAAAGGATTGACACTTCAGAAGTTTGGTTCCATAAGGGGGAAGGGGAACACGGTGATCTTTATTAGGGGGATCATCATGTCAGGTCATTTTCTCACTCTCAGATATGTTGATCAAACTTCTCGAAGATACCAATCATTTTAACCAATTTTTAAAAGCCCCAAATTAAGGGATTATTAAGACTGACATTTCTAAAAGCTTCGTTTTGAAAGGAAGTGGGGGAACTTGGTGACTTTTATTAGGGGGATCAACATGTCAGGTCATTTTCTCAGGCTCTCAAATATGTTGATCGAACTTTTTCGAAGATACCAATTATTTTAACCAATTTCTAAGCTCCAAATAATTGGCATTTGTTGCTGGTATTGAAAAAAAGTGTTTTGAAATACCTTTGACTCGGGAAACCCCACTACAAATCTCTCGGGAAAATAAAGAAGGTTTACCCTATGAACATGTGTAACTCACAAGCTATCTTTGATGCATAAAAGCATATGCCAAGAGCTTGAAGCTAGAGTGTGGGAAATTGATTACTATCAAAATCTCCATTCCCAAATATATTAACTTTACGTCAATCTCAGACCTAAAATATGTTCGTCTCGCCTAAATTTAGAACCCAAATATGTACATTATCAGCCCATCATAAAAGGCAATAGTTAGTCCCATTGAGCTTCGTTGTGTTGTTGGCATGTCACAACATAATCTTGAAGAAGTATACTTTCTTCAGGCTTTGATATTAGGCTAATATGAAAGGAATATAAAAAGATTAAATGGTTCATCGCAAAGGGTCTTGTAAGACTGACTCTGTTGTCTCTTTGAAATGTTGGTTTTGGTATCGCTAAACAAACGAGTTAGGGCAGACAGAAAATCAAGTAATACAGATAGTTTTGTACTTTAAAAAGATTGCATTTTATCTACTTTACAGGTACAAACTCACACAAAGTACATTAAAATAGTACTGTAATCTGCTTTTCCTTGGTATTATAATACTAATGAAAATAGTTATACAACAATTATTTTTAATACTAGGAAATAATTTTTGTCTTACTATTGAGGAGTGACAGTGAAATGTGAATTTTTCCATGCTGGTATCATGGCATTTTTATACTAATAAACTGTGGGATAGGTGTATAGTTAACAATGCCAATACTTTTATTTTTAAATCAAGGTATACTTACAAGGTGATAAAAAATGTTCTGATGGTCAACGTCAATCTTCAAAAAAAACTTTGTGGAATCAGTGGAAATCATAAAGATATGAGCTTGACCAGATTATGAGCCGTAACGTAATTCTGAGCTACGTTTCAAGAGATTCTTCTCCCATTGTCAGGTTACTAAAATGACCAGGTACGGCTATTTTATACTTCGACAGTACGGATCTACGTGTACACAGTAGTTTACTGCTGGAAGCCATATTTCTGGAAGTCAAATTCATTAAAAAACATTTGCAACTTACCATTTCCCAGTTAAATGAATGAAGGAAAGGGAATATCAGAGCAGGTTGTTTTTTTTAATGTGATGGAAACGTGTTGGCAGTATTGCTGGTGTCTTTGTCCAAATCAACTCTATCACATTTCTCCTAGAACATTTACTATCATCAGTTTCTTGTTCATTTTATCAGTCTTCCAAGGCAGTTGCATAAGCATCATAGCCACGCAGTCTTGTTGTAAGAATTAGTTATAGACTAAGGCACAATGTGACCCGATCATTTTAAGCCCACAGTTACGTAATGTAGTTTCTGACAAGAGAATAAGTATGCTCTTCCATTTACTTTAATCATATATTTTGAAGAACCACTACCATTGATTTGGTGGATACGTGCAATAATTTCTGTATGGATTCATGTAAATTACAGCTAAGCAAGTTATTAAAAGTTAGTAAACATTCGATAACAATGGTTGCAGAAGAGATGAAGCAAAGAAGGTAGTTCATAATTATTAAAGTTGCCTTCGAATTTCCACGGAATTAGGCCTGCAAGGTTTCTTTTCAGTTTTTCAACTGGTTTCAGAAAAACTTTCACACCTCTTTGGTCTTTTAATCGGTGATAACTGGTGATTCAACAGTGTCCTTGACTTTTGCATAATGTTCTTGCTAAGGTTGGTCTTGTCTCGGGCCCTGATGAAGTACACGTTAGCGATGTTGTCCAAAATTAGCTGCTTAAAGTATGATTTGCATCGCCGATTGTGGGAGCCACTTAATTGTAGGAAACCAATATACGGCTGTTCAATATAATTCAAATTTAATGGTGAACTGTTATAAGGGGCATTGGTTTCACTCTCCATCATGTCGACTACCTCAAGGTTAGACAAAAACTGCGAATTAAACTATTATAAAGTCGATATGCATTGTTAAATGTATTAAATGAAATATGATTTGAGCGACTAAACAGCAATTTAAATATTCCATTTGTAGACCTGATTACTTAATTGAATATAGCTTAATTGCATAGAAACCGAAAAACCAAAGTATACTTTTTATTTTTAAAATTGTCCACTTAATTGCATTTTGAATAATCATACATTGCCTGATTGCATAGAAAATAAGTGCCAGAAATATTTTTGATCAGTTTATCGCATAATTTTAAAGGATTTTCCCCATACCTTAACCTTAGCTTTGATGGGACCAACACACGGAGTCTTACCTCTGTGACTGGCCATTCTCGACAAGTAATTTCTTCAGCTTGACGTCATCACACATGTGACCTGGTTTATAACTGGTAGCCAGGAAAGAGTTTTCGTAATATTCCAATAAAAGGCGAGTGATTCTACATTTTTTATCACACGAGTGTAATACAGTAATTTTTTTACGATGTCTAAACAACGGAGCGGCAGAGATCTTGATCTTACCAAACAGTATAATGGTATTCAACAGCTTGACAAAAAAATGTCGCAGAGTTCAGTGGCTTAACGATCGAAATTTCAATCACAAGTTTCACACATCAAGCCAGAGAGAGATGAAAATATTTCAAAATTTTCAAACAGCGAAAATTTAAACAGTAAAAAGAATAGAACCTTAACACGTGAAGATTTGGACCCTGCGCGTTTTTGCTGGTAAATGCAGGCAAGGGTATGAACGTGCCAGTGCCCAAGAATTCTGCAACAATGCTATCCCAAGGTGCCCTTGGATCCAATCCTGGTGTAAGAGGCAAAACAATTGTTTCAAAAAAGTCAGGATCAAAGAGCGGCGAACCACTGGATTAAAAACATCTGGCCCAACATTTTTGCAATTGTGATCAAACAGATTTTTTTGTTAGATAGCGGGATTGTGTTTAAGCTAAAAAAAATCCGCAGGGCACAGAATTAATAATGTAAAAAAAATATAACTGAACAAGTAAGTTAAAGATGCTTTTTAAGTGATGAGAAAAAAATTATTTGCTCTCGGGAAATCAGCCTCCCCCCGAGATTTTTAAAGAGGATTAAGGGAGCTCCCTGTACAGTACAAAGTAAACAAAAACACATAGATGACTGCAATATACTTGAAATGGCTGCAGCAGTTCAACAAAGATCAGGTCGACAAGATTAAAAGCTGGTTGTTACCTAGATGTGGAACCTATTTACCACGCAACACCACATCCACTCTACAAACACTGGATCGAGTACCATCCAAAACATCAAACATTATTACAGATCAACTTGACTGCAAAAGATATTCACTGTAATAGGTTCGGGTAAAATGTTTAAATCAAAATTGAATAAAATCTGTTATAATGCTAGATGCTATTTATTTATTAGTTGATGCCTGGAAGTCAGTTAAAACTAAGACAATCTCAAATTATTTTATGCTTGGATTAACAGAGGATATTGAGGAAGATTTTTGTAGATTAAATAAGGGCATTTCAAATAGATGCATGACTTTGAAGGTTACTTAGCAATTGATGAAACAGAGACAGACGGAACACGTAGTGATACGCAACTTTATAAGGGTCCAGCAAGTGCCTTTAAGGTGGAACTGGATGAAAAATAAAACGAAAAAGCAGCCCCACCTGCAATGAATACCGAAGTAGTAACGCGCTGGATGTACTCCGACGAAGATTGAGTCATCAAGGTCCAAATACAGATCCACGAAATCAGTTGGAGCAGGTGATAAGTAAACACATTTCTGCAAGAAAAAGTAAATTACAAATAACTGGTCTTTTCATAAAAAAGACTACCAAGAAAAATGAATAAGCAAATTCATTGTTCGTTTTATTCATTATTGTCGTCGTTTGTTAACATGGTAAAGTACCCATGAATTGCACTAAATGCTTAACCGCATGAAATCCTCTCGCACCGAGATGGTGCAATTAACCTATCAGGTCTGTACTTATATTTGCTGTCTGATGTTTAGTTCAGTAAAACAGGTTTATAAATATATAGTGTAGATACATATAACATGAATTCGATAATTCCATTAGACTTCTGGTTTCGGATAACATATATTTGGACTATTTCTAATCCACTGTACCTGCAAAGACATTGCAGTGCCAGTGTTTTGAGGCAATCTTCGACACGATTTTGAATTCCGTAGCCATTAAATTGTTTAGAAAAAGGCATCCTAATTTGCTCAAAACCTTACCACATGATACCTTCTTACAAAATCAAATGAATTTTTGCTTATACCCGAAAAACCCCAACACGGTTCCATTTTCCATGACAAATCTGCCTACACTATTATCACATTTCATGATTACAAGTGATCTATGTATACATGCCAATTAAATTCTTGTGTTGTTGCATATCAGAATCGGATTTTTGAAAAGGCGCGTATTAAAAGAGGCAATAGTATGGTGCAAATATGTGAATTAGCGCAAAGCAAAAATGCAGGCACCTAAACCAAATAAAAAAAATTTAAGATTGAGGTAAGGGCAAATTATTCTCGTTTTGAATCTTCTCCTTTCAGCCTTCTCCAACGGGTCAGGTCGGATAGGCCGCTCGGCTCAGCCTCCCCCACTTTCTTCGGTCTTTGGTGTCCTCTGTCGTTGCTTGAACTTCCTCCATATCCCTCTTGATGATATCCCTCCACTACAGCTTTTGCCTTACTCTACTCATCTTACCCTCTACCTTGCTATAAAATGTCTTCTTTACAGCCATCTCTTTCGCCATTCTCATGACATGGCCATACCACATCAACCTCGCTTGCCTTCCGCGTGTGTTAGGGACGCGATTCTCATTCTAATTAGGAGTAAAAAATATCC
Source organism: Morbakka virulenta (assembly GCA_003991215.1). NCBI lineage: Eukaryota > Metazoa > Cnidaria > Cubozoa > Carybdeida > Carukiidae > Morbakka > Morbakka virulenta. The sequence goes on along the minus strand of RDPX01000021.1, from coordinate 288,135 downwards.
AGCAGCTGAATTTAATTAAAAGTATCCATTCCGCAGCACGGATAACAAAGGTTTACAATTAAAAAAATGTTCGCTAATTAACACTTTTCCCCATGGTAACTTTCCGTCCGCCTTTAAGTATCTAGATCCTCCTCTGCTCATAATTCTCGACCCTGTTCATTTTCGTACATGTCTGTTTTGCACTTATTTCGATAGCTGATTTTCGTTGGTTACTCCTTTTAAAAAATTGAGAGATCGGCAACAACACTAAAAAATCCATATATGATAATGTTACAAAGTTTAAGTGATGCTAAAATACATCATAACGGTACAAAGAAAACTAATAATAATAAAAGAACCACAAACAATCACACAGTTTAATCTAATATGCTTACAATATTAAAAATCAAACAAGGCTTTAAATAAAAGTAAATAGCACCTATTCATTCAGATGTCAATTTTGGTAATAACTCTATCCTTTAATGGCTTTGTATGAAGTAACAACTTAAAATTGGGTCAACAATATATATTGAAAAACGTCAATGTAAATATTAATTTTCAACAAATTCGACTCTACAATTTCCAAGAAACCCATGCAGTAGCGGGCTGTATGACCTATAAAGAAGGGGAAAAAAGGTCCCAAAAGCTATAGATCTAATATGCTTGCCATTAAAAAGAAACACTTTCAATTATCCAGATATAAACCTCATAAATGTTTTTCGTGGCGTAAAACCCAAGTATAAAAGAGCTTTTTGTCTTCAGCATCGGGTTGATATCCGATCATATGCTTATACTACAATAACAAGGGCAACAAAAAAATAATGAATAATAATAATAATAATAATAATAATAATAATAATAATAATAATAATAATAATAATAATAATAATAATAATAATAATAAANGTAAATATTAATTTTCAACAAATTCGACTCTACAATTTCCAAGAAACCCATGCAGTAGCGGGCTGTATGACCTATAAAGAAGGGGAAAAAAGGTCCCAAAAGCTATAGATCTAATATGCTTGCCATTAAAAAGAAACACTTTCAATTATCCAGATATAAACCTCATAAATGTTTTTCGTGGCGTAAAACCCAAGTATAAAAGAGCTTTTTGTCTTCAGCATCGGGTTGATACCCGATCATATGCTTATACTACAATAACAAGGGCAACAAAAAGATAATGAATAATAATAATAATAATAATAATAATAATAATAATAAAAAAAATGTACTGTTTCAGATTTTCTGGGGGTTGTTACCCACGCATGTATATTCCGAACCACTCTGCTGCGCTGAAAAACTGTTTTTATGATTCAGACTGAGTAAGTGCTATTATATACACCTTAAAATAAACCACACTCGTTGAAAAAAAAAAAAAATGAATGAAGTCGGAACGGTTAATTCGTAAAACTAAGTTTGTACAAAAGTTATACTACTTCAAAAATTTGACCCATTAAAAAGCGATAAACTTAAAAACTGAAATGACACATGAAGATGTTTAAGTTAAAACCCTCTCAAGGAAGTGCTAAATGTCAAAGTGGAAAACATATGAACTCCACTTTGCTAAATTATTTCTCAACTGTTTTCAAGATATAACAGAATAGTGACTAACTCATAGTAATGCTTAGCACTAGTATATTAAAAAAATATTCTTGTGGGATAAAAAATTAAAGTTTAAGTTCATAAAAACACTTAGGTTATTCTCGGTGACAGGACCTAGATGAAAGAAACCTACATGGCTTGTTGCTAATACACTAAAATTAATATATTCTCGTTAACACAGCATGGTATGAATTAGAGTAATTCTAGCAGCTCTTGTTGCTATTTTTCAAAACTCCTAGCAAAAAAAGAAGGTTCGGTGTTCCCTGTGTTTGACATAAAAAATGTGTGGGCTTATGTTCTGCTAAGGTTGAAGAACATCACCCGTGGCCTATTATTCATTAAACGCAGCATAGATGTAGTCAGCCTTATTGTTCAGCTTCGATGAGAATTATTCGAAATATACAATACTAAGAACTCGAGTGATGTGGTACATGGTCTAGCAGGGTACTGGTGTTCTAGAAATCAAAAGTCGCATTAAGCACGCTTAAGCTATCTGGGGAGAGATCCAGAATGGAAAACCACAAAAGTCCACCCCAGCAATTACTTAGTTGATCCTGTGAAATGCATAAGGCTCAGTCTCTAATGACTTGTTAAGAAGCAATGATGTGTTTTTGTATATCCACGAACGTTAAAACATATTACTGGAGGACTACAATTTTAGATGCATTTTACAACAAAGGGATTGGCAAAGAGTGGTGATCTGAATAGCAGCTGGACGGACCAACAAAAATACGTCGATTAATTATTGGAACTCCACTTTAGGCATACATAGATGATAACACCTTAGAGTTGGAAGGCCCTGAGATAGTATATGAAATACTCCTTCGTTAGGATCAAATAATTTACAAGGAAGGGATAAAAGTTAAAGCGAAGAAACCCTTAATTTAGTAGTAGTAAAAGGCGTGTAGAAGAAAAAAGTTTTTTTGATAAGTTAAAAGTGAATATCAACTGTAAAAGAAGAATCGGTGAGAGCCTTGGGTAGCTGGTACTGGGGAAATAAGAATGATAAACACCAAGGTATTAAGTTCGTTAAAGATGTCAACGTCTCAACGAGATCGATACAATCAAACATCCAGGGAAATACATGCTAAGGAACCTTTAACTCAGCTTGGTATGGGTCGGACTGCTAAAGATGCTCAATTTACCATCCATTATAGGAAGAAAGGTCCCATAACCCTATTGACACAATAATACCTCTAAGGTCTACAAAATGAGAACATTTACGACGTCGTGGTATTTGCAAGTAAGAACTTATCCATATGGTGCAAGAACAGGGAAGAATAATGTGCATAGCAAGAGGCAGACGCAATTACTAAAACTCTAAAACAAACAAATATCACTTGGGCACCCTGATGTCAACACAACGGTTTGGTACTCAAAATTCAAATCGTTTTGCTGTTGTGATACATGACGAAGCAGAGTGGCAGTTGCGAGGAAAGTGAAAAAACCCCCAAAAAACAAACTAGTAAAAGTACTCAGAAAAGCGTAATGTATTAGCGGTGGATATGTTTGCTGAGAAGAAACAGGCGTGGAAAGAAAAATCAAATAAAAATGGCTGTCTGAGGTGGAACAAAATACAAGTACATCGGGGTCGACTGCAGAAGCTATATCCCAGGAAAGCTGACTCAGAAAAAAAAAGACTGCCTTCACAAACCAGGAAGTAAAAAAAATATTGGTGAACAAATTGCTGAGCATAGATTGCTCTGGTTGAAGCAAAATGATGCTAGCTGGATGGAGCAACAACCACGGGCAAAGGAAATTAATCAAGGTATCTTATGAGAAGGACCTCACTCGATGTAAAAAGCTTTTGGAGGTCAGATGGTCGAAATAGCGACTTCAGAACAACCTTGATGAAAAAATATGATCACTTACACCTTGTAGGTGCGACCTTGTTAGGCAAGGTTACGCATTCTAGTTCCCCCAGTGTTAACATGATTGCGGCCCAAGTTTTCAAAAGTCGTATTCAAACAACTTCCGATAAACCTATGCCGCGTGTTCTCATGTTTTCCCATAGACTCCGAAAACCTTTAACGTTCCTATTATGTTCAAATGATACGTTACAAAACTGTATAAGTCGTAAGGAGCTTAGACATTTGGCGCTCGAGCCCACTTGGGACGTCGTGCCACAGCTACGTCGCCACACGGTTTAAAAATATTTTCGGAAAGTAAAACTACATTGGAAATGTGGGCAAAACACACCGTACACATTTTGATAACCTCTATCCCCATTGTAGTGTAGGGCAAACAGATAAACCAGTATCAGCTACTGTGTTCAAAATAAACTTGGCTTAAGACGCTTTTCAGCAATGATCATTTTTATTCGCATATACTTCTTTGTACATTAAAATTTGGCATTAATTGTGAAAGGATGCAACCTTTTGAAACACTTGTACTAAAACTAGTATTTTTAATACTAGTTTTAATGTTTAGGTCAGAGAGAACTAAATTACATTTTTATTTTACAAGCAAAAAAATCCCCTTGTTTCTTTCTTCGTTTTCAAAGATCGTATTTGATAACATAACACATATTTGTTTCTGGTTTATCACAAGCTGATTCTTTGGATTATCTCAAACTAACCTATTCTTGTTATTATCCAACTGAATTGGATATAGAAGAGATGACAAATATGCAGTTCACAAAGAAAAATGATTACAGCGTAAGTAACCAGTGTTCTAAACTACAAAAACTTAACCATACCAGCCTAATAATGTTAAGTATATAAGACTACAAAAGCAAATATAGAGCGAACACATCCGTCTCAATCGCTCAAGCCCTGATTTTTCAAATCTAATGTTCTTCTTCTTTGGCTAAAAAATGTTATAGATGTGAATACCTTACACTTAAAAACACTATTTTATCATCTTTCACAGCTTAATGTACTCTTCTCGTTATATAAAAAGCGTACAGGGAAATGAGCTTTCTACTTACTTCCAACTTTTGCATCTACTAAAAAAAAGGTGAAAAAGACTTCTCCCTTACTACCAACCTAAAGTTCAATAAAAAGGCAACATCAAGGGGAAGAAGAAGCCAGCATTATTAACATAAAAATTTCCTAGCATATATATATCCCAGTCTGACAGCATTGACATAATGGTCATTGTTAGTAGCTCGGAATATGGAAATTTGCAATATTTAAAACCAGGTTGTGTCAGGAGGATAAGATTTCTTGAGTGTCCGAAGGTAGGGTTTTCATTTTTTCCTTTTCTTTCTCCCTTTCTTTCTCTTTTTCCTTTTCTTTTTCTCGTTCCTTTTTCTCAAGCCTCATCTGTTTTGAATTTTTCGTGGCTTGTGAAATTTGTTTCTTAAAATTTCGGTTTTCCATCTGAAAACGAAGCGAAACAATAAGAAGCACACTTTATAATACAAACACATACTTGGAAAGCAACGACATTTAACAAGGCTGTGACTAAAGTTGCCTTTGAATGAAACTTATTTAAAGTCTGGTTCATTTTCTATTAACATCACAAATCCTATCAACCTATATACTTAATCAAACAAAGTAAAAAAATATGAATGCAAAGACACTATACAATGTTACAAAACTGGAATATTGGGCATCAGGGACTAGTCAACTCAGTAATTTTTTTATGGAGTGCTTCAAAGTAAGCACCGTGCAAAAGCACATCGCATTGGGGGCACATAAATGCAGAATTCTATCTCCAATGGTTGGAACTCTCAAAATTTTTAAATATTAATTTTAAAACCACTAAGAAAACTCTTGTGAAATTTCTTATTTCTGAGAATTTGAGTCATAGCTTAACTCAAGTTTTATATCGTAATTAGTATTCAGAATTCATTTATCTATTTCTCTTACCATGATAATCTTAAAGGGTGATTAAATGCTATAAAAAATCACATTTAGACAAGGAAACAAGCAAGTAAGCAAATAAGTAATTAAATAAGTAATTCATTAATTAAGTAAGTAACCATTGATATACTTTATTTCTTGTTAGCATGTACAAGTTAAAAATAATTGGTTTCCATCATGGAAACACCATTGAAATAAAATACAGTAACACCGATTAGATAATAACTCAAGTTTGAACACAGTCATGTCGAGAATAAAGCAATTCGACTATCCTGAAAAATGTCTTAATTCTAGCTCATAGGGTATACTTAATGTCGACGAACTTAAACCTTACCATTAAACACAAAAATGTTTTACAGGCTTAAACAGTACCAGATGCACATATAATTTGCATTTGTATAATACGATATACTGTTTTATGTTCGTTGAAACCGAGTTGTTTAGTTTAAGTTTTTAGTTTTCTGAAGACATATCCAAGTGCAACTATTATGATTGGAATCATTTCGAATTTGTATGTGGATACACGATCTTTAGATTTCGAACAAATGGTCCATGCATAATGAGCTTTTCTTTATTCTTTTTAGACAAGGTTAGTGTCTCCAGGTCAAGTTATTTCAACAATCGAGCATAAATTCTCTCCTAAGTAAGTTTATAACTAACTAAATAACTAACGACACTTTTACTAACAACAAAGAATTTCTCTATTTCAAAAAGTACCTGCAATTGCTCGATTTTTTCGGTAGATTGCTTTTGCAAAGTTTGAATTTTCTGGCGCAATTCTTTTTCCTTTTCCCACTGATTGGCTTGTAATTCATGTATCTAGAGCCAGGTTATAAGAATACGCACAGGCTTAGTTGGATTAAAATACATATAATCATGTTGAATGTTGTATCTCTATACAAACACTTAATAAACAGGCTAAGACTCATACTGATTCGATTAAAATGCAAGTAGTTATCAAAACGAAAATGACCTACAAACATTCGTTTGCGCTTCTAAATACATACATACTGAGAGCGCGTGTAGCTGAAATTGTAATCTTGGTAAAATTTTTCACAGGCACAAAATTGGCAACAAGAAATGAGAAATTGGAATCGACAACTTGCAATTTTCGCTGCAGACAGTGGTTATGTGAAAATAACATAATATAGATTGAGAGAATTTGGAATTATATAAAAATTCAAAATATATTTGCACCCAAGTGGATTCGAACCAGTGCCTATTGATGTGAAGCATGTGGCAAATTCTTACAACAGAGAAATGATTAAAGTACCTTCTTGTCTTTTTCAAGGAGGTGTTTGTCCTTTTGTTGAATAAGTTTTTTCATGCTTTCAATCTAAAACAAAGAAAACCCAAACCCACACCAAATCAGGCATCTGAGGTGCAAATCTACATGACACAAAATTAAAAGCAGAACAAGAAAATGAACATATTACCTCCTTCAACGTTTATGACTCTACGGGTATAGTATCTGATCTCTCAATGCGCTTACCCACCTGGACACGATGGTAGGGTTTGGATTACACTCCAGAGTTGCCTGAAAACGGATTGTCCAGTATTTTCCAGGTAAATGCTGGGTTAAACGTACTCAATATATGCTCCCATTCGTTACGTTCAAGGGCATGCAAATAAAATACTACTTATTTTGCTTCTTATTCAAAGAACCCTTCCATCTATTGCACACACAGCAATTTTCGCATTATTTGAACCGGGATTAACTTTTCTTTCCAGTTCTTTTGGTTTTTATTGAATTTCTTCTGTTGAATTAGGTCAACGTATGCACTGATGCCGCAAAGACGATTTTTACCACACGAGGGGTCGAATAAAAAATTTTCCTAACTTTTTCTACGTTTTCTTGTTATATTACCCCTTATAATAATATAATATAAAACAAGCCTATGCTTCAAACTTATGAGCCTCCACAATACCTCCGGTCTTCAACTTAATCAGTTTCAGTCTACCATTTTGGCCCAATTTACATTGAGACTTTCTAGTTTGAAAGAATTGAATTATTTATTTACACAGTGGCTGCCATCATTTTCAGCACCACTTTAAAGCAAGAACCACACAAGAAACGAAACGCTATGTTTCATTCGTAATAAGAATTTACAATGTTATAATCACTTCACCCTTATTTCAGCATTTCAGACTTACACTTTATATTTACATAATGGTTGGCATTAGAAACCCTTAATGAAAAACAAAACCAACAAAACACAGGAATTGCTACTGAAGGAAAGTTTCAAACAGAAGCACATTGGATCAAATTAATATAAACATCAAAACAATTAGCTGTTCACTATTATCCCAGTTACAGGGTGGGAATTTATGTTAGGCTTATTTACCTTAAGACGCATCTAAAAAACAGGAAAGGAGAAACAGATATTGTAAAGTAGTGAGGTTGATCACAAAAACTGGCTCAATAATGATAGTTCTGAACTCGCCCACAATATTCCCTACTACCCTCCTCTCCAAATAATCTGACAAAAAAAACCCGTCATTGTAATTAGAAGAACACTTGCTTTCAGTACTGGTGATATTCGCAGCTTCCAAAACCGAAGGATGCCTGTACCAATACCAATACACGGCCCCCAGAATTTAAATCTTTCTAATATTTCTAGCACCCAGCTATTAGAGGTAAAGAAAATTTCCAATTCCACCGACTATTCTAACCCCCAAATTCAAGACCTAAGCGTCGCGTCCAGCTGAACGGAACATAGTGATTATCGAACATTTCCACGAAACTACACTCGTAACAATATTGTAAAAAAGCAATAAAGATTCCTACCTCTTCTCTTAACTGTGTAAGTTCAGTCATGTGATCACCTAATGAAAGATCTGGTGCTTCACTGTAAAAGGAAATCCAAGAATACAGATCAAAATAGACCAATTATAACTGCGGGACTTACATATTATGTAGCATTCACCAAACTCATGTACCAATTCGAAAATATAAGGAGAAAACAATGAAAAACTTTACTATCTGAGAGCCAAAAATTTCTATTTTTGGCTCTTGAATAGTGATGATGAAATTTTAACCGTGAACTCATGTCTCTGCTAACTTCATTTCCATAGCAAGACTCACAAACATGATTGCTTTTGTAGTTCAAGGTGCATCAATTAATTCTAAATATCCTATCTCAAAGTAAACGTTTAAGTCTTTACATCCAGTGTCTCAGGTATCAAAGTCTGAGCACTCTTCTGTACATGTTTCTCGGACATCTCTGGTCCTAAATTTTAAAGCTAATTCAATTAGTACAAACCGAGGGGTGAAATTAAAGAACGTTTGCAACATTATTCAAATACATTCATCCCGTATATCTGATGAATAATGTAGGGTAATTTCATTTTGGTTGAACTTGGTAGAACTTAAAACAGATAGTTCTAGTAGTCACTTGACCAGGAAATGAGCTAAAACAACAAAAATTAAACAAAAAGAAAAGCTACAGTTTTAATCTCAAAAATGGAAATTATCATCCTCGAGGTGATAATTACCACTTTCGGTTATCTGAAATGTGACGTGGTCAACCGTTAAGCCGTTTTTGTACAAAAAAACTAGTTTTCAATCATGTCAAACATTTCTTACGTGGCTGACCATAACTTATCACTATATCATTCCATGTTCTAATCTTACCAAAGTTCATTCTACATGGTGTTTCCTAGATTTTCTTTATATATTCGTACCATAAACGACCTGAAAATCAGGATTTCATCAAGTTTATTTACTCGTGAAGAAGTTCATCTTCTTCAGGAAGTTGAGGGAATATGTAAATAGAGTTTTATTTGAAAACCAATATTTTAGCAATTCCTTCTCTCATACTTGAGCCCCCTGTTCCAAATAAATATCGTCATTTAAAGGATGGACTGATATGCTAAATATATGTAACTGGAAAACCATACACTTCCTGTGATCCATATAGACCAGAAAGCAGCGGGCTGTTGTTTGCTGACTGTTGACCAGCTGATTCTGCAGCCATCAATCGCGAGGTTACACTGTTTGCCGCCTTTTCAGGAGTTTCTTCTGGCTGTTGTCTACAAACGATAGCGAGGAAAGGTAAACATTAGTTAAAAGTATTAATAAACATCGCCCTTGTGTATTGTTTACGGTCCACAAATCAAATGCACGCTTGATCCATAACTAGCTATGAATATACAAACTCAAGTTCACAGGGAAAGAGTCTAAGGTCCGTAAACATGTGGGTGAAACATCATGCTGGTCAAATGCAGAAGTTAAAATACATAAAAAATAGCACAACTCAGCGGAAAAGTTTATCGGTGAGAGGCTGATTCACTGCTTTAAAAGAGCTTTGACCACATTAAACTTTCTAGCGACAACTGGCGATGTCTTGGCTAAAATAAATTTGTAGTGGTTTCGGTGGTCATCTTAAATGACAAAGAAATAGGGAAAAAAACTATTGAGAAATGAAGGCGGAACGACAATGGGAATACTTTGAGATGACTATTCCCGAGATGTTTACAGGATTAAACAGCCAATTGAAGTATACACTGTAAATCCGTCTACTGACAAAATTGTTTAAAATAAACCAAAGCCGAAGGGAAACATAAAACAAAACAAAACACATCAGGCCTAAAGGACAATCGGTTTTTAAAATTCAAATTAATCAAATCAACAGCGCGTTTATCATTTCACTGATAATATATTTGGGGAAGGATTTTCTCATCATCAGATCTAAAAGAATATAGCTTAAAAACAGTATAAAATGTTACAACTAAAGTACATACATCTGTTCTCTCTTAAACCGAACATGAAGTTTTTCAAATCAATTTCAATTCAAGTTTTTCAAATGAAGATATGCAGCTGTAATGTTATCATGCTGACGAACGATGGATATTACGAATAAGTGGATGGTCTGGCTATGGGAAGTTTTCCTGTCCCAATGCTGGCAAACGGTTGGATGAGCAAACTTGATACCACGGTGAAGGGAGATGCGGTGCTGTTCAGTAGATACATGGACGACAATATTGGAGATGTTTACTATGATATTGACAAAACACTACAACAAATCAATAGTTTACATCCATCGCTTAAGTTTACAACAGAACGAGAGAAGAACTGGTCACTCACTTTTCTTGATACGCTGATCACTCAAGCCGAAGGAAAGTTACTCTCTGCACGGTACACGAAAACAACTGATATGGGACGTTCCATGAATTTTCATTAACATCGGAAATATATAAACGTTCGGTAGTATCGGGAATAATTCGCAGAATTATACGACCATGCAGTATGTGGATAGCAGTTCATGAAAGTATAAATAAAGCGAAGAAAATACTGGAAAATGATCAATATCCCTCGCCTTTCTGCGATCCAATTAGAAAGGGAATTTTATATTCGGTTTTTAGGGCAACAGAGTTAATGAGAAAGAGGAGTCTGAACATATGAAACTAAAGTGTTGTTCATACAATACAGAGGAAAAGTTTCAGAAAAATGTGAGAAATCGCTGATAAAACTTGAAGCGCCATGTAAAGTGATTTTTACCAGCCGTAAAGTAAAAACTGTCCTACCAACATTGAAACCTCTTACGTCTATGGCTTCCTCTGAGTCCAAAAAGTTCAGAATTTTCAAGATTGAAAGCATCTGTCCCGAAATTCCTTAAAAGTGGCGTTACTTGCCAAATTAGTCAGCCTTAAAGCAATTTTAAGTGAAATAAAGCTTCAAGGATGATTGTTGCAAATGACTGAAGTTTAAATGCAGAGCCTCTGTACGGTGTCTTTCACCCAAAGCATTAACTTATGACAGTATTATGCAGCATTAGGAGAGTATTCCCTGTTGCAAAACAGTCACATTTGAAGTTACCTTATATATCTTTAACTAATTTTTATTTTATATTAAAATGTCTTGAGTATCATACAGTAAAAAATTATGATTCTAGTGTTATTATTAAAAATTGCATTTAAAGGGTTCAAATTAACTTTTCAGAGGTCTACCAAGCAAATATTAAAAAAAAGTATTCATCTATGAAAAATACTTTAAGGTACTAGCATAATTGTGCGGAGCTATCTGTGGAGCTATTTATGCAGAAAATTTAGAGTACAGATGTAACACAATTTGACCGCATTTCTACCGCTCACGACAACCGCTATTTCTATTCATAGTGGCATTAAAATGATGAATCGAAACACTGACAGGTGAGTTACCCAAAAGCTGGCCTTATTCAATATTAAATAAAAGTATATATCTATGAAATAATACTTTAAGGTACTAGCGTAATTGTGCGCAGTGAATTAGTCACTATGGTCGGAGTTATTGAATTCTCGGTATTAAGTAACGGATTGTTGATACAATGTGACACGCGAGATGTATGGTGTAATCCATTCTGCGTATACCAAACTTTCCTGACGTCACATTGGAAATTAAATTTTCCAATTAATTGCTAACGCACTCCCGCTGAAAATGAGTGACTATTAAAACCTCAAAGCAATCTCAGGAACAGTTCAAGGTACGCATGGATTATGGTAGTCTGCCTTACCATAACCAAATTAAATGCTATTTAAAAAGGTAAACAACAGGGTACTACCGTATTTTCTTACCTACTCTTCTTACTGTTCATGCGTTCTTTCATTTTATGCTTGTTTCGTTTTCTCCCTCGGTGCTTCAGTCTTTTGTATGCGAGGGTGCAAAGTAGACACAGAACTTTGCCGTCAACCTTGAACAAAAACCGAAAACAAGTCAGTGCTGCCAAAGCTGACTATGTTAAATTCTTAAATAATCCCAAAACAGTTCAAATTCCACCATTGTTATTATTATGTAGGCGTACTTAATTATTATGTACGTAAGAAGTAAGAGGTGGCATATAGTGGCATATGATCAAGTGCCATGGGCTACATGGTCCTGTCAATAACAACTACAATGTAGAATTAGCTCGATGTAATTCAAATGACAAACCTTGTTTCATTAAAGCAAAGACCAAAGACCAAAGACCAGACAAAAGTGAAAATATATTTAATTAAAGTGTCAGGCATCAGTTTAAGTTCCTTCGAGGTATGCAAAATGGTACTTTGCTTAAGTTCAAAAGATCCTAAAGATGGCAATAAACATGAAAAACTTTCCCTTGGACCTAACAAATCTCAATAAATGTTTCAAATACTTATTATGCTTACTAATGTAGAGGAGCCTTATACCTGCTGTTTAAACTGTAATGTTTCTACATCTTAAATGCTATATAATAAATAGTCTACTGTAAAACAGTTGATGAATCCAGTATTTTTTAACTAACCTTTTCCAGTGATTTCTCAGGTTTATTGAATGCACACTTTAGTTTACATTGCTGGCAACGAACAGGCACTCCATATTTTAGTTCTGAACTGGTGCAGCGACCACATTTTGTATCTTTAAATGCCGCTCTTATACTACAGTATTTGCAATTGACCGGCTGTCCAAGAGGGAAAAAAAGCAATAAAGAATGAATTAACATAAATAAAAATGAATAATGAAGAGAAAGAGAATATATATATGAGTATATATATATATAAAGTCTGTTGTAGACAGACGAAAATTTGAAATAATAAATAAATATTTGATTTACTCAAGTAAATGTTGGCATACTTTCTTTAGTCATTTCCTGTGTCAAATATATATATATATATATATATATATATATATATATATTTAAAAACCGTTAACTCTGGTTTTTATATAGCATTGAAACTGTAGAGGCCACAGAAACAGAGACAGAAATTATGCCGTTCCTTAACATGAAATTACATACACATTTAAGCCAACGTGTTCTCTCATCACGTGCGCAAAACAAACAAATAAATATAAGATNATATATGAGTATATATATATATAAAGTCTGTTGTGGACAGACGAAAATTTGAAATAATAAATAAATATTTGATTTACTCAAGTAAATGTTGGCATACTTTCTTTAGTCATTTCCTGTGTCAAATATATATATATATATATATATATATATATATATATATTTAAAAACCGTTAACTCTGGTTTTTATATAGCATTGAAACTGTAGAGGCCACAGAAACAGAGACAGAAATTATGCCGTTCCTTAACATGAAATTACATACACATTTAAGCCCACGTGTTCTCTCATCACGTGAGCAAAACAAACCAATAAATCTAAGATAATGTAAACAACGCCTAAAATGTCAATCAGTCAAAAGTCTATTGTTATATTTTTACAATATATATAGCTTTTAATATCATTTTCTCCAAATAACTAGGCTCAGATGACACTCCTTACAGAAATTCTGCCATGGGCGTGAGGAAGATTTTGCCTTAATGCCCTCCCTTATGCTGGGAGGTGAACCTGGAACCTCTTGCTTACAATGCAACTGCACCAACCATTAAGCTATGGCTATATATACATATATGTATATATATTATGAGTGCTAAGCTCATATCCATAATGTTAAATGGCAAAACTAAACAAAAAACAACGAGGCATTAACACAAACAGGACATGGACAAAATGATGGCAATAATTGAGGAACAGAGAATTAGAATGTACAGAAATGTAGAAAAAATAGCGAAAAGATGAAATAGTTGAACAGATGGTGAATTGAAACCATGGATCATCAGTTGTTGACCATATCAGTTATTTTGGGGAATTAATTACTAATTATATGAGTGTGTGTGTGAGAGCATTTTTGTGTGTCTGAAAATATTAGTCGATGCACAAGAAACCAAAAGTGCTCAATCAATTTTTATGTAGAGCTTTACAAAATATCAAAACATTAAAATATAATAGGCTAAAGGCTAATACCATTACAATTACTCAAGTATCACCCAAAAGGCAATGTGATAATTGGAACAAATGATCACACTGCTATGTGCACAAAACTTGAGTAATTTTAGTAGCCTTAGCTTTTTAATATTTTCTATAACAAAATAAATGGTTAGTGCGATTTTGTAGGCACATGACTGGATGGAAGGTATCAGAATAACAATATTGAAACCAAGCGAGTTTTCAAATTTAATATAAAAAACAAAGAGGTGATCAAGGCCTGCAAATTTTTTGTAATAGTGTGAGGAAAGCCTGTCACTCTTGGAGACTTGCTGCCTAAATCAATTGTAAACCAAAAACAAATTTTGTTTGCAATGAGGAAGAAATGAAAATATGATTTGCCTTTTATTCACCCTATCAGCCTTAAAGATGTATGACCTACATACCTGGCATCAAATGGCACTTTACCTCAAACTCAACCATACTAAAAGTTTTAGGAAGCATCACTTTCTATAAAACATTTGTTGAGTAATAGTTATCCTAACAATGTTTAAGAAAAGGTGATTCAATTCAAATTATCTAGTTTCAAAAACTAAAACTCTATTGAACAGGGTCCCCCAAAGTGGCCTATATACCTAAAAGTACCCTGGATAGGACTTAGGTAATGTGTATATATATGATTAGATAAAACAGTTTATTTCATCTATACTTTTGCTGAAATTAGTCTAACCCAAACACAACTGAAGAAGCTGACTGTGATGCCCCAAAATTTGACCATATCATCTTTAGAAAATAGCAATATCAACTTGGCCATATTTAATTTCAGTCATTTTCCAATAATATACAAAAAACAAATTAGCCAGCTACAGCATCCAAGCAAAGGAATGCTACCATATTGTGTATGTTGTAAGTGACTTAATGATAAACATGATGATGATAACAATACACAATCAAATTACTACATGATCATACTTACAAAACCCTTAAATATTAGGAAATGGGCAAACAATGTGTTATACAAAAAGGAATCTAAACTATTTCATAGCATACCATTCCGTAAAGCTGAACATTGTGTGCACATGTTTCACATACTGGGTCAGTGTCTGTTTTCCTAGAAAAAAACCCACAAAAAGCTAGTACATCACAGAAAATTATTTAATAAGTCCTGCAAGACTGATACAGAAGTTTTATCATTTCCCCACTACCAGACTATCTCATGAAAACCTAGCATGGTTGGCTCCTAGCACATTATGGTTAAACAGCTTTTCTAAAAGCAATTATGGGAGGTTGTCAAAAAAATTATTTATTTGTTGTCTCTCTAATTTTTAATATAGTATGGATCCACTATTAAGCTGTAGAGTTGACATTTGTGTACACTTCAAGGTTTCCACCAATTTTTGTTATTACCATTTTGGCAAAAGAGTAAAGGGTGACCAAAGAAATGTTGGAGGTTATACCTGATGACCTGTCGAAACAGGGAGTTGATGAAGAATTAACAAAAGATCATGTGCATTCACAAAAGTTATTGAAAACTACAAGTCATACACATGTCTGACACAATTACCCTTAAATGGATAGTGAGTGTGTGAGTGAGGTAGCATTTTGTTTACAATGAACTACAGAGATGGTCTCTAAAGTTAACAGAGAGCTATATCCAGGTGTCAACAGAGTCATTGGTATTCAAAATGCTGTGTTACTATTCTTTTATACTGCATGCTAAGTTCCAAAATTAGGATTTTTATCTGATAATTATCTAAAATGAGTGACAACTAAAACTTGGTTGTTGTACACTAAGAAATCAGGGTGAATTTGTGTAGTTAAATTATGACAGAAATTTGAAATTTTGGTTTGGTTTTTCATATACAGTAATGATTAAAAAAAGTGGAGTAGATTTGCACGGTGAACAGGACTCGATAAAGATGGTAGACAGTATTTCTTCAGTCAAAAGCTCTTCTTGGTGGATATTTTGTCTAGCAAGATATTATTTAAATGGTCTAAGATATAAAGTTTATGTTAAGTTGGTTATTGGCAATCAGCTCTGTTTTCACACATGGATCATTTCATTTACTCATAAAACACATCCCTACATATATTTATTCATTGTTATAGTATTTTTAGACATGTGAAGCCAAATCCCTTATACTTTTACATATTTTCTCTTAATCATACNGTTTTTCATATACAGTAATGATTAAAAAAAAGTGGAGTAGATTTGCACGGTGAACAGGACTCAATAAAGATGGTAGACAGTATTTCTTCAGTCAAAAGCTCTTCTTGGTGGATATTTTGTCTAGCAAGATATTATTTAAATGGTCTAAGATATAAAGTTTATGTTAAGTTGGTTATTGGCAATCAGCTCTGTTTTCACACATGGATTATTTCATTTACTCATAAAACACATCCCTACATATATTTATTCATTGTTATAGTATTTTTAGACATGTGAAGCCAAATCCCTTATACTTTTACATATTTTCTCTTAATCATACAAATTGGAGCATTGAGACACGACCTTTAGTAATCAGAGAAACGAAGCTTCTACTTGTGTGTGGTGATCTGAATGGTCATGTAGGGGAAAGGCCATGTGGCTTTGGTGGTATACATGGTGGACATGGTTATGGTGTAAGAAATGCTGATGGTATCCAGATCCTAGATTTTTGCTCTACAACAAACCTGTCTGTGACAAACACATTTTTTGTCAAAGATGAGAGTAAGCTAATCACCTATAGATCTGTGGATAATCTTACACAAATTGATTACATTCTGGTTTGCAGAACTCAATTGAAGCTTGTCCGTGATTAAAGGTGATTAATGGTGAAGAATGTAATCCCCAACATAAACTACTTGTTGGAGATATACAAATGGATATTGGAAAACAAAAACTAAAAAATTAAAAATGCATGAAGAATTTAAGACCCAAGTCCAGGATGTAATCAGTAATTCACACAGTGAAGATGTTGAAGTAGTCTGGAGAGACCTGAAAATCTGTATTCTTGAGTCTTTTGATGAAACTTGTGGCTGGACGAAGGTAGGCCAAACCCGAAAGGAAACCTGGTGGTGGAATGGATATGTTGACTCAGAAATTAAAGAAAAGAGAAAGTTGTGGAAGGAATGGAAAAATGGAGGATCTAAAGAACCTTATCTTCATGCGAAGCGCAATGCAAAGTAACAGGTCTACCTTGCAAGAAAAGCTGCTTCAGAAGCTAGTTCTATCAATCTCCATGAGAAAGATAGAATGAATCAGGTCTTTAAGATGGCTTGTAAAATGAAAATGGAGAGCCAGGATATAGTTGGAGAGAAATGCATCCTTAATGATGATGGCAAACTCAAAGCTTGGAAACAGCACTACGAATCATTATTGAACAAAGAGTTTGCCTGGGATGAAGCTAGTTTGAATGATGGATACCCTGTCATTGGGCCTGAAATCCAGATAATGGATGAAATGGTTGCTGTGGCAATCAAACATTTGAAAACAGGTAAAGCTGCTGGTCCCACTGGTATGGTGGCTGAAATGTTAAAAGCAGCTGGTGATTGCATCATTCCTCACTTGTGTAAGTTAATGAACCTCATCATTCAGCACCAACGTGTACCAGACAACTGGAATCACTCCTACATCATTAACCTTTTTAAAGGTAAAGGTGACACACTAAAACGTGGCAATTTTCATGGACTTAAGCTGCTAGAGATTCTCCAAAAGGTGTTTGAGAGAGTTCTCGAGGTCTTAATCTGGTCACAAATCACAATTGACAGTATGCAGTTTGGCTTTATGCCTGGAAGAGGAACCACTGATGCCATCTTTATCCTGTGTCAGCTTCAGGAAAAGTTATTTTTTGCTTTTGTTGACCTTGAAAAGGCATTCGACCTGATTCCCAGGAAGGTATTATGGTGGGTGATGCGTAAGCTTGGAATAGATTAATGGAAAGTGCACGCTGTTCAGGCAATATACTTTGTCTCAAGGTCCTGTGTGAGAGTGAGTGGTAAATTCAGTGAAGATTTTCCTGTCAATGTTGGTGTCCATCAGGGATCAGTACTGAGCCCACTCCTTTTCATTATTGTGATAGAAACCCTCTCACTTGAGTTTCGAACAGGATGCCCTCTGGAACTTCTTTATGCTGACGATCTTGTCATCATTGCTGATTCTCCAGAGGAACTTCTGAGGAAGCTTGCATTGTGGAGAGAGAAGATTGAATCCAGGGGCTTGCGTGTCAACATGAGAAAGACAAAAGTTCTGCATTGCAAACATGGATTGAACGGGTGGCAAAAGTTTGGCAAATGGCCTTGTGGGGTTTGCCACAAAGGTGTAGGAAGTAACTCTATCTACTGCTCTATTGGCCTGCACTGGGTACACAAGCAGTGCTCTGGTATAAAAGGCAGATTGGTAGAAAATGTTGGGTTTGTATGCCCTAGTTGCAGAAACCTCATTCTTACCCCAGTTGCAACAAACTTTGCTATTGGTGATGAATCTCTGGAAGTTGATTTAACCCTGTTATCTTGGCAATATGGTAGGTGACAATAGAGGCTGCATGGATGCAATCACAACCAGGATACAGTCTGCTTGGAAAAAGTTTAGAGAGCTCATTCTCATTCTCACCAATAGGGGCATACCTCTGAAGTCTTGTGGCCGTGTCTTTGTTTTTACTTTGCTTTTACAACTGATGGCACTAACAGGCTAATGCCATGGTTAGGTGGATCTGCTCCTCAAAAATTTCAGACAAGTTGTGCATGGCCGACGTGAGTGAGCAACTTGGTATCCCTTCTTTGCTAGTTACACTCAGGCGTGCTAGATTAAGATGGTTTGGACATGTGAGGAGAATGGATGCTGACTCATGGCAACACAGAATGTTGACCTTTGAAACCGCAAGCAAATACTGTGGTCGACCTAAAAAAAGATGGATGGACTGCGTCAATGCTGACTTGCACACACTGGGCACCACAGAGCATCTAGCAATCGATTGGAAAGCTTGGAGAATGGCAATCAACACCAACATAAACATGACAGGAAGGCATCCAACCCCAGCTGCTGGGAACTGAAGAGTTAAACTGTGCAGTAAGAAGTAGTAAGTAAGTAGCTACCCAGAACATTTTATCTATGTCACCAGATGGTCCTTCTCCAACACAAAACCAGTAACTACCTTGTCTTTTGTGCATTCTAACACAACTGGATGTATTCCCTTGTATTGACAAACATATAGTGATTCAATGGTCAAGATTTCAAACATTGAACATTAATAATAAATGTCAACAACTTACTTAACCAAATGAAATTCCAATCTGCAATATGAGCATGATACCAGAGGGTGTTGACAGCGGCATTTCTAACAAAAATGAAAAATAAAAAGTAATTACCTACCAGAATGTAAAGTTGTAACAGCAATTACAAAATACTATTAAAATGATGGCTGTGAAGATAGAGGGCTGGTACAGTTACTTATACACAGGGTCTTACAGTATGGGAGTTTGTTTATAAGTATTCATAAGTTCAAAAATAACTACACCCAATGAATGCCAATAATTGCCACAAAAGTTTACAGTTTTAGTTGAGCCACTACAGTGGCTTAGATAATATGCAATGATAAATCAATACTTTTGTATCATTAAAAAGAACTCTAAACACTTGACTTACTCCTTTGAAGCACAACAACAATTAACACAATAGATTGCTACAGGTAATATTAATAAATAAATAAAAACAGGGGATACACAAACAAAAGTAAAAGTCAAAGATCATGTGGTAACTGTATAGCAAGATTTATTGCATGTGCACAAAACATGTCTACCATACTCCTATTTCCAAAACCCCAATCATAGTTTTCATTTAAAGATGTGCCAAAAAGTTGCTTAATTTTGATAGCTTAAAAGTTATCCCACTCACAGAATTCAGTGAAAGGTAAATAGGATACAGACATCATTA
Organism: Morbakka virulenta; assembly: GCA_003991215.1. Classification (NCBI taxonomy): domain Eukaryota; kingdom Metazoa; phylum Cnidaria; class Cubozoa; order Carybdeida; family Carukiidae; genus Morbakka; species Morbakka virulenta. Next base: position 268,122 of record RDPX01000021.1, on the reverse strand, counting down.
CTTAATACTAATGGAATTTTGTTGCACTCTGATAGTGTGAAATAATATTTTATAAAGTGCCATGACTGACTAATCTATTTCTACTATTTGTCATGCAGTTGTCTGCAACAATGGCCATTTTGAAATGACAAAATACTTTTGTTTAAAAATAGTCCTCTCAAAATGTATATTTGTATATAGTATAAATTAGTTAAATATAGTTTTAATTAAAAGAAAATTATTCATTCAGTTTTAGGCTATAAGTCATTGAAAGAAATCATTTTTAATTTAGAGTTTTTTTCTAATCACATTATTTTAAAAATATCTTTCTTAGTTTTCAATGCTCAAAAATGTAAAAACTTTTTAGAGTAAATTAAATTTTATTCTATTTGCTTTTAAATCGGTTTTCCAATATCTTCACCTTTTAAATATGACAACCAGAAGTAACAATATGGTCATTTAGCTGTTTTCAGGTCACAAGTCACACATAATTTTTACTGCCTTTTTATGAAAACTGATTCCAGTTAATTGGCCTAACTTGGTGTCAGAAAATGTGTAGGCTTTTGTTCTCTTTATCATATAATAATGGGTAGGGTGTCATTTGAGAAGTCTATTGAAGCTTTTTCTGATGAGCCGGAGAGTTCTGGAATTAAATTACTTCCATTTTTCACAACATACCAAAACAATTGAACAAATAATTAAATATTATCAACCAATGCCTATTTATCAAATTCAATCAACATTTTTATTCAATTGTGCTACGAAAAAGAAACACATCCCTTACAATGGAGTCACCTCATGCTACAATTTCATGCTGGTAAATCCTCTCCAACGCATATGGGCATTATCGCGACATGTGCTTGAACTACCAGTCTAAAAAATTATGCTGAAAAAAAGGCAATTTTTATATCTAATACACATCTTAACCTCCATAATTTCACAAAAATACTAACCTCCAATTAAAATTCAGCAGTCAATACTTGCTGTCTTGTAAAACATAATAGCTTCAGCTTAGTACCTGAGTGACTAAAACGTGTACTTACATACAATGTACTCTACCCTGACTGTGTCCTTTTGTAAGCTCACGTGAGCTTCGTGGTCTACTACATATCGCATTTAATTTAACACTAGTCTCTTTCTTACCTTGCAAAGCTGCTCACTTTTTGAAAGCTCTTCAAAACGGTGTCTGCTATGGCAGTTTGTACATGCAAAGAGAGAAGCAGTAGCCGCCATTTTACACATACAAATACTCCAAATGTGGGCGCCAGTCCTCTGTAACTAACTCGTTAGAATTCAAGATTTATCTTGTGGCGGGAAAATTTATTTGCCTGCCATGCATCATCATTATGATGATGATCCACTCTTGAGAATCTTCATTGCCTGGAGAGGTTTTGTATGGTTCCAGGTTTGAGGAAAATCTGGCGCAAAAAGAAAGCATATGTGTAGAGCATTAAAATTGTAGGTTCGCTTTGTGAACAGAGGACTCGCTAAACGTACATAATGAGGGGAGCAATATTCATGGGTAGGAGAGGCGACAGAAATATTGGTGGTGGGTTGATTTATTGAGGGAATCAGGAGTGTGATGTTAACCAATTGCCAAGCTAACCGCTTTGAGCTGTAATGCACGGCAAAACTAAGGGCATGCATATGTCTTGAAATCTACATCCAGTTGATAACGCTTCCCCCAAATCAGGTTTATCCCTGTATGAGCTGGTGTTAACAGTCACCTAATCCACTAAGCTATTATGAATCACAGTGCTTGTTGTTTTTGTTGTGTTAACACAACAAGCACTGTCTACACGTAGGTCCGCACTACGTAGGTATAAAACAGCCGTTTCTAGTTATTTCAGTAGCCTGACGACGGGAGAAGTATTTCTCGAAACGTAGCTCGGAAAAAAAAGTCTACGACTCATGATAAAGCCCTTACATCTACATGTTCTTATCCCATGAACGAAAATACCGCATTATCATTGTTATAATTTGTCTGCTGTAAAATATGAATTTCAAACTCTTAAAATTATCAACAGGGAGAAGCAAAAAGCATGAAATTCAAAGGGTCTACCGACAGTGCTACATTTGCCTTGGGATGTTATTTTCTGAATAGAGAGGTGGCACCATCACAAGTAATAGCATATGTTTAGGGTGCGTTTCTCACAAAAAGGAGGCAGTAATACGCTGAAACAAAGTTTCAGATTAAGCAAATTTATCACAGATATTGTCTTTTTAATAAAAAAGTGAAATTAATTCAACGATAGTGACAGAAACATTATGATTTGTAAGGTACAAAGTATAATATACCAACTGTACGTACAAGAAATTTCAAATTCTCAAAATAGTTTTTTAAATGAGTAAAACAACTAGCACAATTACAGACAGTACTTAAAATTGCCTTAGTTACTCGTAAGCCTTAAGCATTGTGAAGCCGTAACCTTAACCCTTAGTTAAGGTTAGGACTTCACAATAAAACACGGAGGTCTGACATTTTAAAAGATATGATTGTGATTATCATAGTGCAGATAATAATCGACAGGGCTCAAAGACACAGGCTTGTGTAACCTGTCATCACAGACCCTATCTTTAATTCCCATGTTAGGGATATTTCGCTGCTTATATTATAAGTTTATTGCGTTCATTAGATAAATGATTACGGCAACCAGAGGATATAATTTATTACAGCAGATAAATAATATTTTGGACAGACTTGATGAGCAGATGACGTTCAGTGCAGCAATGCAACAAGAAAAGAACTGAAGACAATTGTAGTAAAAGCCGTTGAAAAAGCAACTTAAAGAAAAACAAAGAAATGGGGCCATATGTCCTTAGTACGGCCCTTAGCTATACTGCATCTGTTTTAGTACAGTCCTAATGACGAGAGGAAAAGGTGTCAGAATGAGCGATTCCCACCGAGTTTAAGTAGGTATTTTGTAAACACTGGACAGGCTTCTTTCTTCATTAAAGTGTATGAACTGCAATATCTGTTTGTGATGTAGTATCCCACGATTAGTAAAGATATGTTTGTAGTACAAAGTGCGGGTTTATGAAACGTTAACAGGAACATGACACAAATAAGACCTTTTGACAAAACAAATTCACTGATGCTTCGCTTCTCATAATTTTCTTCAATTTTGGAGTCTTCCCAACATTTCTTTCACCCTTAACAGTTAACCTGTTCTCTCTATGGAAAGTTTTTGTAAACTGTGTATTAAACACACACATTGTAAACTAAATTAAGGACATGGAAAAAACAAATGTCATCTTTTGGCTTTGCTAGGAAATTATTTTTGATTGGGTTTCTCAACCTAAATCCTCATCCAAATACGCACCACGTCAATAGTACAATCGTTGGTAGTTGATCACCACCTTGTAAAAAATCACTTTTGGTACTGTTCAAACAGTAATGAACAACGTTGACAAAAATTTTTTTTTTAAATTATTATTTTATATTTCAACATTCATTGTTTCCAGAATTTGTTCTCCTTTAAACTAATTCTTAAATAGGTCTATTTGAGCTACAGTACCCATTGTCAGATTTTGAGCTGCATTATTGATACTCGAGTAGTTGCTAAAATTCTACAGTGACATTATGCCCAGTATGTATATTTCCAGGGACAAAAGTACATAGAAACATTACATTGTAATTTAGGGACAGTTACATTGTTTGGTTAGCAAATTATGGTTAAAGTATTTTGAAATGGCTGGATGATTGTTTGATAATGCTGAGTCAAAGATGTCAGCATGACTAGTCACTGAATACAGTGGTGATATCTCACTACGGCAGAGGAGGCAAAAAACATTTCATGATCATCGCTTCGGTTTGTTGGGAAACAAGGCCTATCACACTTTTATCCATATTCAATGATATGTAGACATTTGAAATTAAGATAGTTGTTCTGCACAGTCCAAAGGAAGCTTCATAAAAAACGCCACAAAAATTCTACTTAGAAGTATCTGGTACAGAAGATTTAGATAGCTCAAGTATAGTATCAAAATATCCAGGACATTTTGCTTTGCTTGCAGGAACTCTAACACATTCACAGCAATGTTCCACAGGGCATGCACAAAACCTTGCTGAAATGTTTGGATCAAAGTTACGGAAACAAATCAAGCTCTCAGAAAATATGATGAATACAGCAACTATTTTCTTACTATAGCGTGAAAAGAAAACGCAACACGAAGTATATGTCACCAGAAATGTGTTGCCTTTAAAATGGCCTTCAATCGTTAGCACTAATTGCAAATATATGAAGATGCTTTACAATGACGCCAGTATATTTGTGCCGACAAAATTGCTTATTGTTATTGCTTGGAAGCCGAAAAGAAAGAATGAAAAATTAAGGTACCAGTTCTTGAAAAAAGAAAAAAGATGCTGTTTAGATATGATACATATGTAATTCATGAAAGATGTTATATGATTAATGTTGGCCCTTCACTCGAGTGTCACCCGTTGGATAACCATGGTCTACCTCTAACTGGACTGAAGTCAAGACATAGCTTCCTGTCCAAACCAGATGAAAATATCTCATCTTCTCAATCTCAACGAGAAATCATGTGGACTGAAGTCAAGAAATAGCTTCCTGTCCAAACCAGATGAAAATATCTCATCTTCTCAATCTCAACGAGAAACCACGTGGAAGGCACTATGGGATGAATCACCAAACTCAGCAGCTTTTGAGAGCAGAGGCCTAGTTCCAAAAGAACAACTAGCTACTGGCCACCATCTTGGCTGGTCAACGTGGCGCAGTCTAAACCGGCTATGTACTGGTTCTGGTAGATGCAAATCTCTCATGAAACGAATGGGATTATCAACATCTGACACCTGCAGCTGCAACGCCACAGAGACTATGGACCACCTCCTGCAATGTCCAGATGCCCCAAATTGCAACTTCGCTGACTAAGGGGAGCCTTATCATGTGCAATATCATGTGTCCGCTACTGGGCAGAGACGCTGTAACCGAGACACGAAAACCAACGAACTCGAGTGTACAAATCATTTCCCTCTTTGGAATCTCTAATTATATTATCACCCTGGAGCTTCTCTTCAATAAATAAGTTTTAAATTAGCACCTTAGATTCTAATTGTATCATGTAAAATAAATTTCTCTAAAACAAAGAAAACCCACATACTTTTTTTGAAAATAAAACCACAAACTCGATATTTTTGACTAATAAACTGTATACTTTCAGCTCTAAGAATTCACCAGGTTTTTATGGTGATGGTTTGAATTAGGAATGCGCACCATTTTTATTTTAATAATATCTTTTGTATTTTTCAAGGTTTAGTTTGGCTTAATTAGGAGGATTCAAGCGAGAAAGTTATGCAAACCTTTGAGTAGCCTCCCCCCGGGTCATAAAAGACTGAGTTTATTTTACTTCTTTCTTAACAAGAACATCACTGTCAGTTGTTTTTGATTAGCGTGCAGTGATGGATGTATCCTCCAGATTGGTGTGCTCGCCCCATTTGGCTAGCTGCACGTATGGCAGATCTCTCACGTAATCTCCAGCTGGGTCTGTCCAAAGGATCTGTTGAGGCCAGATCCCAGACTTCCATCATCACAAGCATTGGATTGCCACGAGCGAGATAAGCACGGTTGAAAAAAATCTTTCACCCAAGATGTTCTAAGTTGGCAGGGTGAGGAAGCTAAATAGCGTATATATTAACTAGTGTGTATTCTCTGTTGATAATAATAATTCTCAGTTCCACGTATAAATGAACTAAAAAATGCAATTTGGTAGACCTAGAATGATCAGCACTGACATGTGGATTTTAGTAAAAAGAATCAAATTAATCGAACACTGTAACAACCACCTTTTGTTTTGTTAAAATAAGATTATAATCTGTATAGGTAATGTAAGGTGTTAGATTTTTCCACGGAAAGATGGATCAATAATAACGCTTTCAAACTGAGTCCTTATGATTTTAGTTAATGCAGCTCCAAGTGAGTATCCCATTAACACTCCATTGGTATTGAAAGTTTTTGAAAATGAAAACGCTGTTGCAATGCAAATAATAATCAATAGATCATATTTTTGCTTTCTACTTTGTAAAGTAAAGATTAATTAAGGTAATAGAACAAAAAGACAAAAGTTTTAGTTATGAAGACCTTTCTTTTCATTTTACCCATTTTTAACTAAGTTTTCATGAGTAAATATTTTGTTTTCCTTTAAATAATTCCTGTTTGTATTTCCACCATGTTTAAGCATTATCATTTTTGATGCTCTTTTATTTTAATTTTGTTCCTACAGTCGGTTGTGAAAGGGAATTTGTTTTGTTTATTTTTTATTCTAATGAGATCTACAGGTATTGCTGCAAGCTCCTCGGCAGCCAATAGTTCCATATCTAATATGTAGTCTTACAACAGTATTAGTTCTAATTAAAATATTCTTTGAAATAAATACCTACATGAGCTAAATTTTCAATATTTCTTTAAAATCAAGACATATTTGGTAGGAATAAGCTTTCCATGATTTGTTGCCAATAGAATTTCGGAATTCTTTGCATTTTCAGCTCCGTGAATGCACTTTTATATAAAAGGTGTCATTCATCCTAATTCAGAGTATTTGATAAAAAAAACCTTTTACTTACATTGTACTTTTAAATTCTCCCCTTTTCAATGACACTCCGTTGACTTTCGTAAACTATTAATGAAAACTCTTTTCAAGTGCAAGTTAGATCCTGTTATATGTTGCTATATACAAGGTAGGTGCTATAATATGCTGTTACATACCAGTGATATACAAGTTAGATGCTGGTATATGCTGTTATATACTGTTAAAAGCTGTTATGTACAGGTTACATCCTGTATTATATATAAGTTTTATAATGTTACACCCTGTTATATACAAGTTAAATGCTGTTAGCTGAATAAGTTTCTTCGGACATGTTTTCTTTAATGGAACCTTTTTTCTAAAATCTTTGACCATGGTAAAAAATCCGATCCTTTTGAAAATCCTAGACCTTAAGATTAAAACAAAATTACACTCCTTTCTAAGTGCATTTAGGAGCAAGAGTAAGTACTACTTTTTGTATATGTATGGATCCGCTGGGATTTTCAGCTTATGTAATTTGAACGTTACTTGTGGAAATATTTCTTATTCATAAGATATTGCATCTTCAAGAAATTTTTGCTTTCAGTCTTACTTACAACTAGCAAATTAAACGTTTACTAAGTTCAATGTAAACGTTACTTTCCAAAGCACACATTTGCTTATAAAATCAGCTGGTATAATTTGCAAACAAATAAAAATGAAGTATAAATTAATGTATCCAGCATACCGTTAATATGCAAAAGAAATAACAAGGGAAAAGAAGCATTGTCTTACTGTAAAATACAAGCAATTTGAACACATCCAATAGTCATATCATTCGTGGTAGAACACTCGCTATGTTCTACCATAAGAAAAGAACGAAAAATATACACATTGCAATATTTCATGTATTAACCAATGCACAAGAATGTCATAATTTCGTCTGAAATTACCTGTATTCTTTTTAACTGTAGATGTTTTTTTCTTCCAACTATTTCCCAGATCTCCCTGTTCCGTTTCCCTTCAATAGTTTACTCCAACTCGTATCTGGAGCTTAAATGTATTTGTGTATAATTTTCAACTGTTTTAGAAGGTGAATCACAAAAAGTAACAACTCATTTTTTTTTATCCTTTCTTGTTTTTTGTATTGATAACATTCCATTTAAATTTTCTTTTCTTATTCTGACATCTTAGCAAGCCGTGTACCAGTGAAAAAGCTTTAGACCAAAATGGACTATATTTCAACTGCCACATAAATGCACTATATACATGTCATTTAGTAGGAAAAATGTCGACGATTTTTTCCACAGCGATTTCTGAACAGATGGCACAAGATGACATTCTTAAGTAGCCCAAGATAAGAGAACCCGCTCATATAATAGCTGACTGAATATCATGTTTCACTACGCTAAATTTAATTCATTGTCTGGTCATGCAATGAGAACAATATTTCTCGTTTTCGATTCCTCCTGATTCTCATAAAAAACATGAGAAAGAAAAAGAAATAGAGCTTTACCATCTCCTGTAAGCAACGAGCAACTAAATTTTTGCTGTCAATAGCTATTTAATAAAATGGAATGGTCTTGGACCACATAGGTCGCATGCAGCTCCATTTGGCTATTAATCTTGAACCTTGAAACATCTTTTCTAGTAACAAGTCGCAGAGTCAATAAAAAGATAATAACAATCGTAACAGGAAGAAAGAAAAAGAAACTCGAGCTTCGTTTTTCCTGCAAAGCTTATTGCATTGTCAAAAACCGAGTAATCCTGAGTTTCTCGAGGAAGAATTAATGTACAATTATGCTCCAGTAGAGGTGCACATGAGAAAGAAGAACGTGGTCATATAGCTTAATGGCATTTATTAAAAAACATTGCAATAATAACATAGCTGTTACTAATACCATCTATCACCAGTTCAATCTACGCACTTAGTTTGGTGTTTAATGAGTACCAAGTGGTAAACGTAAATTTAGTGAATTACTAATACCAGTGTAGCTACTTTACAACTTATACGTCGTCACGCCATTGCTTTGTGGAAGTTAGTAATTTATTACAGAATACTTTTTTACTAAAAGGTTATTCTACATCTGCCCTTCAATAAACGTTGGTGACCATTATTCAACTAGCCCCATTGCGTCCTATTTAATGTTGGAGGGTTGCAGGGAAGGGGATATTTTATATGGGGGCTAATCTTAATCGCTTTTTTCTAGGCTGAAAGCTAATGTAGGGATTTAAGTTNCAATCTACGCACTTAGTTTGGTGTTTAATGAGTACCAAGTGGTAAACGTAAATTTAGTGAATTACTAATACCAGTGTAGCTACTTTACAACTTATACGTCGTCACGCCATTGCTTTGTGGAAGTTAGTAATTTATTACAGAATACTTTTTTACTAAAAGGTTATTCTACATCTGCCCTTCAATAAACGTTGGTGACCATTATTCAACTAGCCCCATTGCGTCCTATTTAATGTTGGAGGGTTGCAGGGAAGGGGATATTTTATATGGGGGCTAATCTTAATCGCTTTTTTCTAGGCTGAAAGCTAATGTAGGGATTTAAGTTAACCCAAATTTTCCAAAGCACCACATTAAAAAAACATAGAAGAATAGATCAAGTAAACCTAATTAATAAAGCTCTTTGTGAATGCAACAACAACCAAAGGAATACAAAATAGTTTTTCAGCGATAGTTGTCATCACAATACAACTTAGTCACCTCACCTATGTCCAGACCTGTTGTTTGTATAGACATTTTGTTTGACTGCAACTGTATAACATTCAGAATCTTGATGCTCTTTTAATTTCATCAGTGCTTTCTTATAATTGGAAAGTTTTGTTAAAGTAAATGCTTTCTTATAATATTTTTGGTGCTAATTTTATGGTATTCTTAATTTTTTGATTTATAATGTCTCGAATGTAACATTCAAGTTATTTTTTAAAAGAAAGCACTCAGAAGCCAAAAAATCTTCAATCTACCTGTCTGAGGAAAGACACTACTTTCAGAGAAAGATTTATTACAACAAGAAGCAACAAGTGAATACATATAGCAAAAAAATACAACGAGATGATACAACGAGATGCAACAACCTGAGCTGTGCCCTTCTTTGAAGACTGAAACAGAGGAGACAGATGGAGTGAGGGTGGACAGAAACTACGCAATACACCACAAAAAGCAAAAATACGAATCACCACAAGAAAAGCACTTCAACCGGAAGTACTACCTTTCAGTAGATCGAGAATTAGTGCCCAAGCAAAAAAGAATCCAAAACTCAAGACCCGGTTGGGGATAGGTAAAAGAGGGTCAGGAGCCCTACTCCTGACCGTAGTTACAAAGAAGGCAAAACAGCAGGATAGAAACACGTCGACATTTATGATGGGAGTGATAATGTTAGGTCATTTTCTCAGACCCCAAACGTGTTGACAAAATTTTTCGAAGACCCCAATCAGATTGACCAGCTTTTAAAATCCCCGAATAACATTTATTTTAGTTCTCAACATATCAGACCCCAAGTATGTTTCGCTGACCTGGATTTCAAATGCTAAATTTGTATGGGATCACCCTGCTTTCTTTAATTTTATAAGTTGGTTCAAAAGAGAAGTACCGCATTTCCTCTAAAAAATGCCGCTCTCTGATAAACGCCGCATTTTCAGCTGAACATTTGTAATAAACGCCGCCCTCTGATACACGCCACCCTCGATAAAAAGCCGCATCTTTAAAAGCGGCGTTTATTAGAAAACAGACCAAACAAGAAATAACGAATAGTTTGCACAAATCTTACTTCTTTTTTATCAACAAATTCTTTTATAATTAAAGATAAATACGAATATTGTTATTTCCCCGTTAAACGTTAAGCAAATAGAATTTTCGCATGAATATTACTTGGTGTGTAACAGTTAAACTGTGCAGGTACTCTTTGGTGCCTAATAGACGTCCCCCCCCCGCTAATTAATTTTTTGATTTTTTTTCCAGCCAGGACATTCTTAATCCAACCCCCCCTGGCTATTAATTTTTTGAAAAAAATCCACCCAAGAAAAAAAGTTCAGCAAAAGTGTAAACTAGATTGTAAAAAAACACTTATGATTATTTAAAAGATCAAAAGAATACATTTGTTTTTTTCTCGATTGACGTCACAATATAAAGAAGAAATAATTTTGATGTTCGTTCCAGTTGAATTCACGTCATAAAATTCGAATTCAAATGTATCTAGATTATAGAAGATTACTTACAAAAGAAGCTTAATTTCAATTTTTAGTATTCGTGGTAANTACTTGGTGTGTAACAGTTAAACTGTGCAGGTACTCTTTGGTGCCTAATAGACGTCCCCCCCCCGCTAATAATTTTTTGATTTTTTTTCCAGCCAGGACATTCTTAATCCAACCCCCCCTGGCTATTAATTTTTTGAAAAAAATCCACCCAAGAAAAAAAGTTCAGCAAAAGTGTAAACTAGATTGTAAAAAAACACTTATGATTATTTAAAAGATCAAAAGAATACATTTGTTTTTTTCTCGATTGACGTCACAATATAAAGAAGAAATAATTTTGATGTTCGTTCCATTTGAATTCACGTCATAAAATTCGAATTCAAATGTATCTAGATTATAGAAGATTACTTACAAAAGAAGCTTAATTTCAATTTTTAGTATTCGTGGTAAGTTCATAGTCATATGATTAATTATGGAAAGAATATCCAAAAGAGCAGAAAGACACAAATATAGCAATGATGAGAAATTAGAACTTGGACAACTTGTAGAAAAATTTAAAGAGGAATATGATGCCGAGGTGAGGAAAAATGAAGGCAAGACAAAATACGATGCAAAAAGAAAAAGACACGTGCCGATATAACCAGTAACAGGATATATTGCTAAGGCAGTGCGATATTTTTTCGCTGATTTGGCTGAGGTTAATAATGATGACCCAGAATTCGTAAGAGCACTTAAGCTTGCATCGCCTTCATACAACGAATTAGAACGTTAGCGAGATCCTTCTTCTTGTCCACCTAAAAAGTCCAGAGCAGCGGGTGCAGGTCGCAAAGTGAAAGCCTCGTAAGTGAGAATAACTTTATTCCACTGGTTCGTTGTCGTAAGGGAGTCATTGAAAGGACGTTTACCTCTTCGATTGTTCAAATTAAAAGCGCAACAACTTGATGCAGAATGGCTTGTCCAAAACCCTATTTCAGAAAATGAGAAACTCAAATTCAGTAACAAATGGGTTAAAGCTTGGGAGAACGAATATGGAGTTAGCTTAAGAAGGTCAAATAAACGGTATTCCATTGAGAAAGAAGACATTCTAGTGAGGCTTCGGGATTATTTGCAAAATGTTTGGACGGTTCGGAGGTATTTCATTGAAAAATACGGCGTTGACCCTCCGATAATAAATGGAGATCAGATGCCGTTGCACAGAAATGAGAGTTGTCAAGAGAAATCTATGTCATTTAAAGGCGAAGACATGTTCGTCAAGGAAAATCATAAACTCTCTTGCGAGCGTGTTACCGTATTCACACAAATTGCGAGTGTTTCACATATTTTGTTCCAGCCTGAATTCGTTTTTAAAGGTAAAGGAGTCCGAGCGAAAGTAGTAGTTGATAATGTCAATTACCAGGGTACCCAAGCGGATCTTATCGATTAGAACACATGCCAAAAACAATTCGTACACTCCCGAATCGCTTCAACCCTTTCACGCAGAAAAACTTCGCCATCTATGTTCTAGATGACTATGCTGTGAATTTAATTCCAGAAGTCAGAAAAGCATAATATGAACGAGGCTACATTCTGATTGTTATGGGCGGAGGTATTACAGGGTTTATTCAAGCAAACGATACAGATCTTCATCGCCGACTCAAGGCCTTATACAGACACGGAGAGTTGGACTTAATGTTGAAAATAAAGTGCCGTCACCAAAACGTGAAGATATGGTTAGAATGCTTTTGTCTGCATGGAGTAATGTATCAAATAACTTTTTCGACGTATTCAAAACACTATTTATGTAAGTTTTATGTAAGTGCACCAGATGGATCAGTAGATCACTTAGTCTCCGACAAGCTCTTTGCATTAATTGGTACTCAAATGCAGGAGTTTCGAAAGAAGCTAAAAGAATCGCCTGTGCCAGTCAACTTGCTAAGTTTTATTAAGAAACTGATACCACCGAAAGGTATACGAAGAAATCTAGAAGGTTTAGAGTTGCTTGATTATGTTGAAGATGATCCTTATTTGCCTGAAGAAGAGCGCGAAGAATACAGAAGTGAGGAGAGCGAAAGTGACGACGAAAATAACGACGATGAAACCGCACAGGCGGAAACAACACCAACTCCTGAGATTTCCACCGTGGAAAAATCAAATAAACTTTCGTCACTGGTAAATGTTACCGATGTTCTATTGCTTAACAATGATGCGAATTTTCTAGATGCACTTCAGAATGTATTCGAAACTAATGAAACAAGTGTTATTTTAAAACTTCATCTAAAAAAGATGAAAACAACTTTCTACGAAGCTCGGAAAAGTGTGAAGAAACGAATAAACGAGGCTAGTAGTAATACCGTTGTTGAGGAGAACGAGAATAACATTTTTGACATTGTCGCAAACATGTAATGGTTTTTTAACTTTGGTTTGGTTCTGTTCTTTTGAAAAAGAAATTTCGTTTTTTCTCATAAAACGTATTTTATATATACTGGCATTTCAAGAACTTGAAAAGGAGGTAGACTGAGGTCGGTTTCTTTAAATAAAAAAATTTTTTTCGAGGATAACACCGTGAAAAGTGCCGTGCGTAAATTATATTTTACCCGGTTTTCCATTCTTCCCGATTATTCTCTTTTCAAAAAAGCCGACTCCAGTCTAGAAAGGCCTAGGAACTTAGGGATTTATAACATCATTTCTGGTATCCACAAGTAATTCTTTATAAAAAGATATATTATTGCAAAGTAATGCTTACAACTGCGCTTATTAATGTAATTGTTAAGAAAATGTCCCCCCCCCGCTTATTGTAATTTTACGAATTTTCCACCCCCCGCCTATCACAACCCCCCGGTAATTAGTATTTGAGGATTTTCCCAACCCCCTGTTTATTCCAACCCCCCTTCTATTAGGCACCAAAGAGTACTCTCAAACCAACTTCTCGTACCCTTCTACCATTGACAATTTTGTGGACGCAATTACCTTCAATTTCAATAAAAAACGCTATGATTTTTGACAATTCTATCTATAAATGTCCTACTAAAATTTCCTGGATTGTCAACTTCTTGTACAATCCAATCGCATACCTGGACTCTGAACACTTTAAAGCATTTTTGATACCATCTTTTCTTTAGTATTTTTGAGAAAAGAAAACATTTTTTAAAGTCTGTTTGTATCTTATTTTATCCCGCTTTCCATTTTGTATTAAACACCGCCCTCAATTAAACACCGCACGCAAAAGTTAGATTATCCAATAAACGCCGTGGTGTTTATAAAAGGAAATACAGTATTCGAGCACCTACTTTTCGTGTCGGTTGAAGATAACTTGAAGCTGGAAAGCCAACCTCGTACTTAAAACGAAAGTTTAGTTTCTGTGGTAACACTATTATTGGTACTTTGGACAACGTTGAAAATGGCAGGTTCCACTGCAGAGATTCATATTGTAAACATGCTTGGATTTTATTAATAGGAAAAGACATGATCTTTGACTTCCTGAAAGATGACAGACATGTGTAATGAAATTAACAATGATTGTTTCAATGAAGAAGAGGTAGGATATTGTGATTGTTTGGGGATAAATTACAAGAGGAAAAGCAGGAGTGTTGTTTACCGTTTAACAGGACGTGGCCGTTACTTTTTCAGGCCAAGTTATACTTTATCCTGTGACAAAGCACAATATCGAGTTATGTTTTTTTTTGATAAAATATAAAAGAGTTGAACACAAAATTTTATTCTAGTCTTTGGTTTTAACCATTTGGTCATTTTGGCAGCATTGGGTTAGCTACCTTTGCAGTCTTTGTTAAGGGAGAGTGCGTGTAGTTAATGGATAGGTTACCAAAAAATGTGCCAGATAATCTGTGGACAGTTTTGCCTTTTCAGTGGAAGTGACCCTTTACACAAGAAAACAGTGTTCATAAAAGTTGTGGAAACTTAAGTGTATATATTCTATGACTTGAGTTTGGTATAGTTGTCCTATTTAAATCCAAACCCTATTCACTCATGGTGTTGATCCTATTTTACGGGTCAATCTCAATAATCTACCAACTCAAGACGTAAAACTGTGGAGTATTTAACTCAGAATCGTGTCTGTAGTTTAGAAACTGCTCTTTTAAACGAATAGTTTATTAGATATATACACTAAGATTTATTTCTGAAACTTGTACACATTGTTGTGTTAGTTTTCTTACATTTTTGTGTACTGTTACGTTAGTCAGGAATTTTCTTGCTTTGAGATTACTGTTTCAGTGGGAATTTCGTTGAAAAAAGGCTAACCATTCTATTTTTTATTGAGTTCTTTTCCAAAGTTAAGCTTTTGTTTTTGTTATTAATCAAATAAAGCATGATACTTGTGTGCTTTTTACACACAGTTTCCTTTTTTAGTGAAACGAACAGCTTTATAATCTTCTATGAAATTGAATCAAAGTAATTTGTCGTATCCAAAGTATTTTTTTAGCTTAGTTCCTTTATTAAGCTTTTAAAACATTTCATTTGAATCATTATTTTCTATACTGTATGCATTTTTCATTAAAAATATTAATGGATATTACACTCATACACATTATATCTCAGTAGTATATAACCCTTTGAATAATATCCAAGTGTATACTTTGTGAATTTTAGGCCCAAGCAAAACTTCTAAGTTCAAAGCCAGCATGCTTCATTATATTGGGGAAGCCAGTAAGTACATGTTGAATGTTTTTTAGGAAAAAAAGTTAAAAAATATGTAGAAGCAGTATATTCTTTCTTTTTGTTTTGGTTTCACTCCACATAAGCCAAAGATACTACATCTAATTG
This sequence comes from Morbakka virulenta, assembly GCA_003991215.1. Lineage (NCBI taxonomy): Eukaryota > Metazoa > Cnidaria > Cubozoa > Carybdeida > Carukiidae > Morbakka > Morbakka virulenta. Next base: position 252,660 of record RDPX01000021.1, on the reverse strand, counting down.
AGTCGGTAGTTTGTTGAAGTAAAATCAGGAGTGTTCAAGGTCGCTGAAAAAATTTACATTGATCAGGTAACAAAGGACACAATTTCTCCAATAAATTAACTATTAAATGCATTGGAAGACAGTGATAAATAAGGGAATTGCCTCATAGAAAGCTGAGCTGGGTTGACCTGAAGAGGATTAATATTGCCCAAAAAGTTTGTGCAAGAGTAAATGCTTCACCTCAATATGCATTGGTCAGAGTCATAGGAGGGAGAATATAAAGTATGGAAAAAGGATTCCCATAACCTAGCACATTAGACCTTGGGAGAAAAGGCAGCATGATAATTCCTGTTCTCTTTTGCTATATATACAGTAAAATGATAAAAGGACATCAGGGTATAATCTCAGTCAGGATAAAGGAAGAAAAATAACCGACTTGGGAAGAGCTGTAGGACAGATATCAAAAGTTTGTGTGTGAAATGTGTGTATGAACAAGGTCTATATATATATATATATATATATATATATCAAGCAAGCATGCAGTTAAACAGGTTTTTCTAGTACTGTAGGGTGAGGTAAACCACTCTGCATGGAAAACAGTAAAGTCACTGATGTCAAAATCTTTAGCTGAAATGGATGCTGCTGAAAAATATAATTAATCCTCCTGTAGAGAGATAAAATCACATGCATAACACCATTAAAAGATAGTTAATAATGTCTGGAAAAAGTTGATATGTTCTGTGCTCTAAAGAATGTTTCTTACTTTACAGTACAAATGCTGGATTGCTTCACTCAGTGATATCACATTATTTTTGGTTAGCATTAATATAGTTTGGGAAAGTACTATGAAGGTTTTATTGCTGTATTGGAGAAGAGTATCAAGATAGTGAAGTCATTGCCAAGGTTAGAATACAGTGCTCTGCTTGACAGACATACAATTTGAAACCAATATGCTGTGTCAGTTCAAAATCATTTTGAGGTGGTTCAGAATGAAGGTAGAATGAAATGGGAAACATGTAAAGAAACAACAATAAAGACTGTGAAAGAAGTAGTACCTAAATGTGAAAAAAGAGCAGTGAAAAAGTGGATAAGAAAAGACATTTTGGATAGAATGAATTTCAGGCAAAAAATTTTTGATCACAGCAGCAAGGAATATAAACAGACCACAAAATAAATTAAGAAAAAATGCAGGGAAGCAAAGGAGATCTGAGTTAATGAGCAGTGCAAATAAATTGAAAGAATCAAGAACACTGAATATAGCACAATGCACAGAAAGATAAAAGAGGTTACTGGTTTTAAAGGATGCTCATCTACAGGATGCATAAGTCAGAAGATGCTGAAATCATCATGGAAAAAGTTAAGATACTAGAAAGATGGACAGAATACATCGGTGATCTCTTTGCTAATGACAGAGGCCACAAACCAAAGATAAGGAACTCCTTCAAGGGTCTGAAAATCTTAGCATCTGAAGTGAGGGCAGCATTAAACAAGATGAAAAGGAATAAAGCCATGAGTTCAGATGGAGTAGTGTTGGAGGTGATTGTAGCATTCTTGAAGACTTTGGCATTTAGAAGCTCACAGAAGTTTTGAATGAAATTCATGACAGTGGTGACATTCCAAAAGACCTCAATAAATCAATGTCCATAGCTCTTCCAAAGAAACCTGTTGCAATTGAATGTGAAATGCATAGAAACTAATAGGCCTAATGAGCCATGTGATATAAGTTCTCTTACAAATTTTGATGAAAAGAGCAAGAAGGAAGATAAAGCCAGAGATAGGGAAAGAGCAGTTTTTAATCACATCATAGTTAAATGAAGCAAATTGAATCCACACTGAAAATATTCTTAATAAATAAAAGAGAGGTGTTAAAAGTAAAAAGTGGTGTGATTTAAGGTAATATCCCTATCATTTTAACAATGTTGTACAAATGAATTTAGCATGTAAAGTAAATGGCAACAAAAGTAATTTTGAACCCTACTTAAGAAAAAGAGAAGTAATATTCAATCACCAAGTGAAGATGTCACATGTAACCACATGAAATCAGTGTGACTGTGTGAGTGAGTGTGTGTGTGTGTGTGTGTGTGTGTGTATGCTAAGCATAGTTGTGTGATAAGGTAAAACTAGAGGATGTCACACCAGCAACAACAACAACAACAAATATATATCAGGTGACACACTTTTATACAAATGGTACAACTATAAATTTAGGTATCATATTGCTTATTTAACTAAATGATATGTGAGAGTCTCTTGGGGTTACAATTTTTATGGTCCAATATGTTTAATGAGATTCATGATATTGAGTCAAATTTTGACCCATAATTGAAGAGAATACTAAACATTAAAATATTCAGGGTTTTCTTTACTTTGAGACAAAAGTGATAGAGATTTGTAGTTTCAAGAAATTTACACTTTATAAGCAAATCAACATTTTCCCATTTGTTTATTACTTTTCACCCCCTTTTGTCCCCTTTAAAACTGTTTTCACCCCCCAGATGGTAATATCTCCCGTGTTGGAAACTACTGGTGTGATGGACCATTTTCAGTGGCTACTAAATTTTGTTGTTAATGTTTTTTTTGTTCACTATTATAATCTAATTTGAACAGCTTAAAGAATGGTTATAAAATATATTTAAACCAAAAGTTAACACTTGTAGCTGTCAAATCATGTTTTGGGTACTCTTTGGAAGCATTTATAATCAGAGATGCCAACGAAAAATGGCACTAATTTAGTTGTTGTGTTCGGCCAGCATTGTTCCAGTTCAGTGCTGTGAGCATCTGTGGATCTGAAGGTCAGCTTTGTTTCATCAAAATGATTTATAAGTATTAAAATTTGCTATAGTTTTGCAGGTCTTTGCAGCTTGTATGAAAATTTTGAATTTTCAATAGAGCAATGTAAAGATATTCACAGTTAATCATGTTACTCATACTGGAGATTTGCATATTTTGGGTTTTCATTAGATTTTTTGTAGAATATTTTCTTATAAATTGACCTTTATTCCAGGTCACTCTATATAAGTAAAATTGCCTCATTTTACCAGCTGGCTTCTCTATTATGACAAATGTATTGTTTCCAGATCATGGAATGATATTGGCTGTTGGATCAGTTGGCAACAATTCATCTTTTATTCATAGAATGAAAATTTTCTTTGAGATTAAGAGTATCTACCAGAGCCAATAATGTAACAGAAATAACTTTAGTTTCCACTATTTGATAGTATGTATGCCTCCAGTGAAGGTTGTTGGAAAGCTCAGAATCTGAACCCAAGGTGCTACAAGAGCCTTTGACATACATATGTAAACATACATATATGAATTCACACACATATATCTATCTGTCTGTCTATGCATTTATCTATCCATCCATTTATCTATCTATCTATCTATCTATCTATCTATCTATCTATTTATCTCTCTCTCTCTGTCTATCTATCTATCTATCTATCCATCTTCCTATCTATCTATCTATCTATCTATCTATCTATCTATCTATCTATCTATCTATCTATCCATCTATCTATCTATCTATCTATCTATCTATCTATCTATCTATCTATTTATCCACCTATCTATCTAACCATTGGTTTGTTTTCCTGAGCTTGCCAAAGTGTGTTCATGCTTTGATGCATGCAGGTCAGTATAGAGAAGCTGTCATTTCATTAGGTATTGAATTATCTAAGAGTACCTAGGCTATAATGCAGTTAGGATTATTGCGTGCAAGATGGTAACTGTTTTCNTATCTATCTATCTATCTATCTATCTATCTATCCATCTATCTATCTATCTATCTATCTATCTATCTATCTATCTATCTATCTATTTATCCACCTATCTATCTAACCATTGGTTTGTTTTCCTGAGCTTGCCAAAGTGTGTTCATGCTTTGATGCATGCAGGTCAGTATAGAGAAGCTGTCATTTCATTAGGTATTGAATTATCTAAGAGTACCTAGGCTATAATGCAGTTAGGATTATTGCGTGCAAGATGGTAACTGTTTTCACAATGTATTGGGTTTTTGGGGGCATAGAAATATATTTGTTGAAGAACAATTCAATATGCTATCTCAATTAATATTTCCCAGAACTTTCCATAATCTTGTCAGTCAGTTATAAATTCTGGCCAATCCTTACCTTTTAGGGATGTGGGAAAACAACTCTTGCTAGAAAGTTTGCCAAGGCATGGAACTGTCAGTATGTAGGAGGTGAGGAATAAAATAAAAAAAAATGTTTTGACAATATATATATTTTATCTGACCTCCCTTTTATTTTATATAATTTTTGTCTAAAAACCATACAAGGCATAATGTCATAAAAGATATAATATCATAGAAGGCATAGTGCCAATATGTGAAACTAAAAGAATGACAGGGGAAAAAAAGGCTAAGGTTAAAGAAAAGATATTCTATTAGACTTAAAAGCTTTCAAGTCATATGATGTAGGAAAGCACTCAGAATTCAAAGAGTTCCGTTACAGTCTAAGGGAAAAAACTACAATCACAGAAAGATTTACTACAATAAGGGACAATAACTGTATTAAAATTAAGATGTCTTGAGAATCAAGTTACACAAGATGCAGTAAACTTAGCTGCTAGTTGGTATCAATAATGATAGCTCATCAGAACACTTTCCATGGTAATACCTATACAAAAGACTTAAGACAAGCCATGTTCCATTGACGAGATAAGGTTTGGAGAGTAGCAGCAAGATATGGACTTATAAAGCTACAAACACATCTTTGAACTGAATCAAGAATATCAAGATGAGATGATAGAGCACCTACCCAGGTATGGTAACAGTTTTTCATGGAAGGGAAGACAGCAGATTTATAGAGATACAAGATAGCCTCAGGCATCATGTAATCTGTAGTATGATACAAGGAAGCAACCCATTTAGAAGCAGACTTGTCAGTAGGTTGAAAGTAAGCACCCAGAGAAAGATCTGGAGAAAATGGCAAACCTAGCATCTTCATTAATTAACATACCTTAAAAAGAGAAGCAACCTCCCCAGTGTTAATTTCAGGATGAAATTCCATAAATATTGGAGAGAGATAAGGAGTCAGCCTTTTCTAGAACAACACCAGTTGGATATTAATCACATTGAAAGAAATAAGTCATTTCATTCTCCATTCTATGACACCCTGAAGTTCAGATTCCAAATCGTCTGCAAGTTTGATGCCCTGATGAGTTGACTTGTGCTCACTGCTAGAGAACAAAGTAGTGTCATTAGCATAGATATTGATAAGGTAAAGTAAATTGCCACGAAGATCATTGATGAAAAGAAGGAAGAGAGTTGGACCAAGAATAGAGCCTTGAGGAATGCTAATGTTAATTGATTACCCATCAGATGTAACTACATGCAATGCTGTACATTTTGCTGAAAGATGCAGAAGACCCACCCACAAATACCATAACCAGAAAGCTTTTGGAGTAAGTTTGCATGCTACACCTTATCATATGCTTTAGAAATACTAAGCACTATAGCCTGGCCTTCACCATACTTATGCATAAGATTATAGATATGTTCTGTGATTATAATCAAAATCAAAGTCCTCCAAACCCGTACTGAGTATCAAAAGAGACCTGGGTTCACCAAGAATTCTATTAATACATTCTTGATAAGTCATTTAAAGACCTTACTTATAGTCGAAGGAGGACTTGCAGGTCGATATTTGCGAGGATCATGGACCATCTGCATTTCTGAAGACTTTTCAGAAAAGCGGAGAGCAAGATTCCGAATGGCAAAGGTTAAAAATTTTGACAACAAGAAAGATAGCTCAATAGCACACTTTTTCAAAAGACGTACTGGAATCAAAAATAGACCACGAGTCTTAGATTGATAAAGCCCATGAATATATAATCTTTTTAACCAACGAGGCCTGACTTAAAGTAACTATAGCAATGCTCTCTGGTTACTGTAAATCAGCAGTAAGAAGTTGGTCATTTGCCAGTATTTTTCAATCTTCATTTTTTGGTGCATGCAGTTAATTCCAGGTCAACAAAATGTTAAAAAGTAGAGCAAAAACGATGCGACTTTTTCGGGCTGCAACAACGATTAAAGATGTAGAATTATCTTATTATGTTTTGCTGTAAAGATACTCCTCAGTACAGAAATCTTGTAATTTTTCTACAAAAAAATTAAGCATTTTATATTTTCTAAGGATTTTTGAGACCTCCTCTTGGATAAAAGTAATGATATTTGGCATACTGTGTCATAAGCAAAGCTCAGTTAACTGTTAAAGGATCAAAATTTGGACCTAACAGCCGCCTAAGAAAATCACCATTGTTATGGGTGACTGGGATGCAAAAGCTGGATCAGAAAGGGAGAAAAAGATTTTTGGATCTCATCGATTAGGGGATAGGAACGATAGAGGTGAGAACCTAATAGACTGGTGCCGAGACAGAGAGATGCCAATCACAAACACGTGGTTTGAAGTTTACCCTTGAAGCCCTAATGATCAAAACAGGAACCAGATTGACTACATCATTATTAACCTAAGACCCAGGAATGCAGTTAAGTCTCAAAGGCCTACCCAGATGCCGATGCAAACTCAGTTTACAATCCAGTCATTATATTGTTCAAGGTATCACTAAAAGAATTCAAAAAACCACATCCACAGCGAAACTTTGTGTCAACTCCCTCAAAACGATAAAACAGCGGCCCTTAGTAACATGCCAGTGCTGGATAACAACATTGGTGTAGAATCTCACTGGAATAGCACAGCAACGACCATCAGACAAGCTGCCGAACAACACATATCAGAAGTGGACACAAAGTCAACCGCCTGAATCATACAGGAGATCAAACATATGATGGAACAAAGAAGGTTCGTCAAAACAATAAAGTGGGGGTATTAACAGATCAATTAGAAAGAAGTGCACCAAAGCCAAAGAAAACGGGTTAGAAGGCCAATATCAAGAGGTAGAACGTCTCGCTATGAACTCCAAAGACAAAATCAAAAGGATAAAGAAAAAAAGCAGGCAAGAGACCCGCTCTAGCCTCAAAGTGCATCAAATCAGCCGGTAGCAAAGTTCTCCAAGACCCCAAGGGAGTGGCCAGTCGGTGGAAGGAGTATCTCCAGTAACTTGTTCACGACAATGAAGATTAAGGAAGCAAAATCCTAGAAGCAGCAATTACCGGTCCACGCTAAAAATGAAATTTACTGGGCACTGAAAAACATAATGCGGAAAGGCAGCTGGACCAGACAATATTCCAATAGAGATGTTTCTTGCACTTGATGACGAAGGTCTTGGAATTCTATGGACGATCATCGATGAGGTTTTCGATCCCAAGATCCTCCCTGAGGATATGCTTAAGTCAATCATCGTAGCCATCCAAAAAATCACAGGAACGCTCGACTGCAACAACAATCGAACTATGAGCCTAATGAGCCATGCATTAAAAATTCTAACGAAAATAGTCCCTCAGTCTTTCAGAGAGTACGGCGCACGAAACGGAATTTTAAACTGCCACCAGAAATCGCAGATCATCAGTATGGTTTTATAAAAGATCGAGGCACACGAAACGGAATTTTCAACCTCAAAATGCTCTCTGAATGGGCAATAGAACGGCAACAGGACCTATACTTGTTCTTCATTGATTACAGGAAGGCCCATGACAGGGTTAGGGACAACGACCTACTCACTATGTTACAGGACATCCAGATCGATGATAAAGACCTTTTAACCTCCACCTTTCCATGTTCGGTTTCTAAAGTTTCAATGTTTTAAGGTAGTTATAATATTATTTTGGAAAGAGAGAATGTATTACTCCATTTCTTGTTTCTAATAATATTCGTTTCTTCATTTGAGTTATGCCCAGATTATTCACAGATGTAACTGGTGAAGCATCTATATTTCCAACCTACTTGTTGTTTAATGAGACCTCATGTAACTCCTTCCACTTGCTTATTATCAACTTTACCTTTAGTCATTGCACATTGCGTTGTATTCTATTACACGCCACAGTGTTTCTTGAATGAATTTTGTTTGCAGATGTCATAGGCAAGAAACAAATAACATTGTTTGTCATGTATTTATGTATAGGCTGTCTAAAAGTCCGGTTTGAAGATCATGAACGAGATTCTGGAAAAGATCATGTACATTAGGAAACTGGACTTTTTTCTTGTGGGATTCCACTAACCAGATGAAATTCACCAAAAACTGTTCCTTTCAAGATTTTACTTTTAGATAAAATTTAGACTACAAGGAAGCACACCAAATACTGTTTCAAGCCTTTGTAGAAGAAATAAGTCTTGAGTGTTCCAGTGTGATTAGAAATACCAATATACTATATGTAACAGAAGCATTACCGTAGGGAAATCTCGCAACACTTTTAGCACCAAAGGAGAGAAATTTGTTTCAGTTTACAAGTTTTTTATCAGTGTACAATATGTAACGAACGAGGTTGCAAATTCAACAAGGGGCGAATCTGAACAACTTTTAAAATACAAATTGTGTGTCTAACAAAGTAGTGTGATTATTTTTTGCAGTTTTTTACCCAGACAACTTAGTTAACTTCTTTATGTCCAAGGTTTAAACTGACGAGACAAATGGGGCCTAGAGATTGATAGTAAAAGGTGCTAACAAAAAAAATAATTTTGTAACGTTTGATTCTTGAAAATCCAAGACCTAACCTTTTTTTGAAAATGTCTAGGCTCATAAGCAAGAGCCATATCTTTTAGTTTTATGTTTTACCTTTCAGCTGGCTTTTTGAATTGTCTTGTATTTGCCCAACTAAAATTGAAAAAAAATTGTAATGGGTGTCGCACATTTACAGCAATAGAATTTTTTTTATCGGTGCTTACACGCCGGTAGTTATACTTTAATTGTATGGTTTTTTATTTTATACATAGGGCAAAGTAGTGTTTCGCTGGCTGTTGATTATGAGACCGAACTTGGTAACAAGGTAGGTAATGAAGACAGGTATACTTTTAATCAGCACGGATTCACAGATTTTATGCAGTTTGAGTTTTGTGGTGTAGTCTTTAACCCTTAGCAATATATACTTGATACAAATTTAGAGGTATTTACGCTTCTTTCTTAGATGACAGACAACTCTTGATGAGATCAGATAAATGTGCTCCTTACTTAGGAGTAGAAGTATGCGAACCATTTAAGAGCCTCAGTGATGACTCCTCCCTTCCGTCGTATCATCTCATACGAATTGAATTATTCAAACAGGAAAGAAAATCAAGTCAATAGATATTTTTAGCAACAGTTTTGTATTATATTTCAGAACAGCGTCTTTAAAGAAAAAGTAAAAAAATAAGTGAAAAAGGGTACGAGTTATTTATGTGTCGAGGCTACAATTATTACCACTCCGGTATGTTTATCTGTGTGCATGCACACGCATAATTATGTTCCACTACATTTCATAACATTTAATACTCCTCGGCCTATATGCCGTATTTCAGTATTAAAAGGTATGATATTATTTGTAACTAAACGGAAATATGAAGACGATAAGAACGTGAAAGTGCTGGTTATCAACTTTTTGTTCAGTTAAAAAGACCTTACGGTCTTGTGTTAACGATTTTTTTAAAGTTTTTTGTTCCCCATTCTTAAATCAGGGATGATTTTCTCATTTCTAATTTATTGGGAACTGTTTACAATATTCTTGTGAAAAGAGATTATTTTTGGTATTGAAATATAATAAAAGTAGCATTGATAGCTATTGATTTTTCTTGACACTAGGCAAAAGAGCTTCTTCTTGAAGGTGGCTCTGTCCCAGAATCTATGGTTATACAAATACTCGAGGAGAGACTACAGTCACCTGACGTTCTTCATCATGGTAAGACAGTTTCTTTGAGAACAAGGTTCGCTTTTTTTAGTAAGACAAGCCGGGAATATTGACGATGATTTTTTGCTTTTGAGCTGAGTGCAGTAGAGTAAGTAGTAATTGGCAAACTAAGAGTAAGATACTGTGGTAAATAGAACTATAAATGATATTGCCCAGCTAGTTTGTGGAATAGTTTTGCTTGTGAATGCTTTTCCCCACTGTATGGTTTGGATGGTTTTAAGTCTACAATCTACAATTACTAAGAATTTTGCAGTGCATGATATACAACAAGAAGTGGCTTTAAAAGTGAATTGTCAAGGGAGATATGTGAACATTTTAAGTTGCCTAACAGGAAGACATTGGTATGGCAAATGTATGGGAAAATCATAAGGCATAATGTGCAATATAATAAATAATAAAGTTTTATTCCAGATAGGTTACCAACAATGAGTTATTATTTTATATAAAGAATATATTTCGGATTTGTATCCTCAGCTAAAACATAAAATGAAAATTAAACATTATTAATTAAAATTTGTAACGAAAAATACTAAAAAGAAAAACCATGTAAAACTTTTTCTACAATGTTAAAACGTTTAAAAATAATATATATCTATAAAGTTTGTATAACGATTAATGTGATTAATACAGTTATAGTTTTATTGTTAGGGTCCTGCTTCGATATTCCTTCCCTGTATTGAGTTCAGGCTTTATCTCGTCGATCCATAATGCTTCGAGAGTCATGAGATGACTTAGGTTTGTTGACACGTCCAGAATTTCTGCCTCGTCGAAGTTTAAAGTTGACTTACGTCTGTGCAAATGTTCACCTACAGGAGTGCTTTTTCTTGTGTGTTCTTTTAAGCGAAGGAGTAAATGTCGGGTCATTTGTCCGACATAGGACAATAAACATTGTGGACATTTTACTTTGTACACAACTCCGCTTTTTAAAAGCTTCTATGTTGAAGGTTTCAGCGATGGCAAGACGGTTTTATCCTGAGTTACAATTGGAGATGGGAACAGAAGGATAATGACAAGAATCGTTCCATCGTACTCCACTCTTTCATACTATTACTTTCTGTAGTACAATCCTTTGTTGTTTACTTTTCAGTATCAATTTGATTAGGAAGCTATTAGATTAATTGATAAGGAAATCTATGTAAACAATAAAGGGTTGATAAATGGTAATTGGTTGATAAGGGAAAAATTGGAGAACAGAAGCTGTCTAAAGGCTTAAATTTTGCATTTTATGGATTTGAAAGAGGAATGGGTTTTAAAAAGATGGAAAGCTGTCATAACTAGTGGAAGAATGAGAAACATTGTAAAGATACCTAGAACTTCTATTCTTTTTTTGTTGCTTTTCGCTTAATGGCCTTAAAGCATTGGCCATTGTGTTTCCTAAAATTTGACAAGGAAACTGCCTGCCATGCGTTTTTTGTTGTTCGTTTACTTATTTTGTAGCTACTTGTACAAGGAGCCAACAGTGGCTAATACTCTTGAAGCCATTTTAATGTCATTCATCTTACTAAATGCAATTAAATATGGCGCTAACACCTTGTATATATAGAACAGGTAAATATGTTCAAAACACAAAAAGTTAGAAATATATTTACAAAAGCTTTTCGTTATAAAGCCATCGTCAGTGCATTATAAGATATAACTAAAATTGGTGTATGATACACAGCTGTGTTGCCTTTTTGGTTTTCCATGTTACCTTGACGTCAAATTTATCTGCTGTGAAGGAATTAAATTTCAAAGTAGATATTTTTACTGCATTTTCATTGCTTTCATAGTATGGAAGTTCTATCCAATTTTCCCTTTTGGGATGGGCGTAAAAACCAGGTTACAAATTGCTTAAAAACACTGTTGACAAATCTAAGAAGATAGTAAGCTTTATCGTATTTTTTGTTCTGTTTGGAAGTTCTTTTTCATTGAAATTGTTAGATATTCTGTATGAACGATATAAATCTCCCTTGAATGTATTACGATTGCATTAAGATTTGATTTTATGTAAACAACCATGTAACTTGTATATATGTGTATCATACAAGAATCTTTGTTATATTTTTAACGCACTGATAATTTATTTATAGCGGAAAGCAAATATACTGTATTTTGAACTTTTTGTGTTTTGTTCCTATTTATCTATTTTATCCATGGAAAAACCCCCAAAACCAGGAAAAAATGAACAGGATGAACGAAAACAAAAAGAGGAAAGAATAAGCACTTCACAGAGACAAGGTCAAAGTGGATAACTAAGTGGATAACTATATTCATTTCGGTTTTAAAGCAAAACAAAGAATTGCAATTAACATTTCAAATTAGTTATGGGTTTCTTGCTAGTTACTTATTTTTCGAAGAAATCTTTTGTAGTAGTTTTGTAAGTCTTTAAATTTATTGTAAAGTACTTCCAATTGCACTTTTTAAGTCTGAAAATGTTTTCATTTATGGCATTTTTCTTTTAACCTATTGCGTATTCCAAATGCTGCAAAATTATACCTATCGTATAGTGGTTTTAATGCTAAATTGCATTGTTTTAGTATTTGACATACTGTTTCTTATAGTATGTATTAATGCCAAACAACTTAAAAATAAATGATAAGGTACTTGGAATTTCATAAATAACAAAACACGAATTTCTGTCACATTTATTTGAAGGGTATATTCTGGATGACTTCCCGACGATTTCAGAAGATTACTTGAGTATAACTGACCAGCTGGAGCTTTTGAAAAGGCTAAACTACAAGCCTGATTACGTTATCAATATTAAAGTAAGTATAACTTATTACCCGAATAGATTCGAAAGAAGCTCAGTAACAGTTTTACAAACGTTGTTGTTGGTTTATGTTTTTTGTTTGTTTTTTAAGTGGTTTGTACTGACTTTTGGAAAAATCTTTTACCTAATAATTTCTCCAACTGGGTTCTGTTTTGGGGCAGAAAAATGTGTTGCAGATTTAAAAGCTTAATGGCCTTCCAGAATATACAATACTTTTCAGGTAGGTTTACCGATTTCAGAAAAAAGAAGTATTACATCAGGTTACTTTCGTACACAACACCTGATATTTATTTTTGTGTCGGGTGAGATTCAGATTAAATAAAATTAGGAACTAAGTTTTTTTATTTGGAAATTGAAAGGCGACAGCAGTTTATTATAGCCATTAAAATTTAGAAAAATATGTCAGAAAGTTGATGGGGCGGGGAGAGAATTTAGAAAATATTGAATGAAGAAAAACTGAAAATTGGAACTTAGCAAAATACATTAGTCAATTCAAATGAATGTTTGTTATACATGGAAAGATAAAAATAAACATTAAAACAGAAAAAGGAACAAGTATCCATGCATAAACGATACTTTTCTTGTAATTTTAGACTGCTTGATTGAGTAAAGGTAATGAACTTAACAAGCCTTTGTTCTTATTAGGTAAAAATAATTTGACATTAGTATACAAATTGCCCGGGAAAGTTTTATCTTAAATGTTATTGAAGTGTCTAAGATTGAAAGAGTAGCTAGTACCTCCTCAATGCGACAATAACGACCACCCGTTGTTAAACATTGCTGGCGCAGCGAGAACAAACTGACTGCGAAAACCAGAGTATGGAACTTATCCCATTGGAAGAGATCACAAGGGAGGCCGAAGAAGGCCTACATTGACCATTTGACAAAAAATACTGGGTCTACCTACTTCTGTGAGGGAAAGGGGTAAGAGAACATGTAATCGAGACCAGAGCTAGCTTGATCTGACTGGCTGATTGACTGGCTGACTAAAAGAAAATACAGGATCTTAAAATGACGAAATGAATCCTAGCGTGATGGTAAGAAACACAGCCCGTAGAAGGTGTTATCTTCAGAAATACGACTCCAGAAGAGATTCTAAGCATTTGCCTTATAATGACAGGGGTCGTTTCTTTTTCTTTACACTACCTGTGAAATTGAAAAATACAAAAAGATCAAAACAACATTAACAAAAGAAAAAAAATTATAGTAAAACATGTGCCTTAATGAGCAGATAAATAGAAAGTTGTATACTTTAATGTTAATTGTAATAGATTACAGTTTTCTTACTGTTGTTGTTTTGGCATCCCACATAAGACTGTAGTTTTCAAACGTAGGAGTATTATTAAAGAAACTCTATTATCTGATATCTGTTTGGGAATGCATTGAAACCACTGTCTTATGTTTCAACGTGTTACTAGAACAAACAAATTATTTAATTTTGGGATATCATGATTTTTTAATGCTGGTCAATAACATTTTTACATTAAAATTTGTATTTTTATTTTCTTGTTTTTCTATCTTATTTTCAGATACCAGATAATGATTTAATTAATCGAAAGAAGGGTTTCAAAGTGGACCCATTAACAAACGAAATTTATACCAGAGAATTTTATGACCTAAAAGACGATAACAATGATATTGAAGGCCAAGATGATGTCGATGAAGACGGCGAGGAAGAGGAGGAAGATGATGACGAAGATAATCAAGGCGATAAACCTGATGTAAGTGTTAAAGCTTTGTGTAAGTAGTACATGAAGTAAGGTTGTTTCAAAGTTTTGATTGCACAAGTGCACATTTATCTTTATTTGACTATGGCACAATTATAAACAACCCCATTTGTCTCTTAAAGTCATTTGAAGCCCGTTTTACCTCACCCACATTAATTAACTACTATTTTTTCTTATGACCTCCATAATGTGTCTTGCTGATCGCACTGGTTTTGAGTACTTCACTCGTTTTTATTTAGAATAATTTCTTCCATACTAACTGTAGTGAACATAAAACACGAGTAGACTGGCCTTGACTTTAAGCTTTAATCTTCATAAAACATGATACACCTATAAAGAAAAGAAAACGCCTTTGAGGATTAATACAATTGTCATAATACTGAATATAACTATCATAACAATAACTATGACAAAATGTGAAAATGCCGTCTTCATCTTGTATAGGATGGAGATGACGTAATATTCTTTAATATTAATTAATATCAATTAATATTCAAACCTCCTCCAATATATTTGTTGTTGGGTTTCAATATCAATACAGAAAATCTCAATGGCTAGGAGCCTCTAGTTTGAAGGTAGTGTTTTGATTTTATGATCATTCGGTGTAGTTATCCAAGCCCACTTTTTGGTTTATATTTTGAGGTGTGGCTTGATAAGAATTGCTAGTGATGTAAGAGTTTTATGTCGTACTTCATAAAATGATATTTTTCGACTTTGAAAAGACATTTCGTTTTCACGTATATTCTTGGAAAATTTACTTGTGTATTTATAAATGATTTGTATTTGAGGGTGTACTCCATCAGAATATTTAAGAGGGTAGAATAAAAACAACCTAGTTTATGGTAGTCACTTTATTTATTTTACTTTTTTACATTCTTTTAAAGGATGAGTTAGGAGAGGAAGAAATGGAACCCACTCCTGTAGATATCATTGAAAGACTAATGAAAAGACGCGAGGACATTGAGGAGAATATTATTCAAGGAATTACGAATTATAAAAATTTACTTCTTCCCCAACTCGAGGTAGGTATGTTTAAAACGATCTGTTAAATCACTTGCATGCCTGAAAGGCACAAAGTACTAATTTGCCGTAGAAGCTGAGGTGCTGTCTGATGGAACATAAACATGCTAGTTAGAATAAGGGTTGACTTTACTGTGTCTAATATGACTTCCTACATAGCCATTTTTGTAATTTGGAACATACTTTTACTTTGTATAATTGTTTCCTGAATGACTATTGTTACAATGGCCAATTTTGATAAGAGGGGAAATATATGTCATTGTAAGGTTTCGCGTTATTTGGCTACCTATCGAACTTTAAAATAACTTAACTATCTTTTAAATGATCTGGGACGAATAAGGACAAGTTTTGTTCTCATCACCAATATCTTGCAAGCTGAGGAATTTTATTTTTAGCCTATAGTCATTTTTCACCACATTGCAGAAAGCACTGCTCCTTCTGTTTGCTTTCATATACTTGTATGAAGCAATGATTAGCCATAAAATTGGCCTTCTTACTGTTGCATCTGTTTCTTATGGTTGAAATACTAGATAGCATTACCAACAGTTAAGGAATAGTTTTGTACAAGAAGCGGTAAGGCACTGGGAAGTACATATTGAAATTTGACACACCTGTACAGTCATACTATACTCCTTGGTACTGTATCCCTCCCATACCCCCAAAATTTCGGAATAGATACACCGCTGGGTTTTTTTCAAACTGGTATCCAGAACAGTCACGGTTCGTTGCTGGAAACTGATATTGTCTGAGAAAATCGTACAATATTATATAGCGCCGTATTACGGAAGTGTCACTACCTCAGATACGCCCTAAAGTCTTTTATCTAACGGAACTTTAATATCAGAATATTTCCCAAATAAAAACAGAGAAAGAAAGGGAGGGAGAATAGAGGGATAGAAAAGCAAAATAGATTTTTATCATGCCTTTAAATAAATGTTAATATATTTATATTATATATAATATCTATAATATATATACAATATCTACATAATCTGTGTACAGTATATGCATATATATGTTGTATTTTGTATTGTTAAGCTTACAAACACATACAGGGAGGCAAAAAAGATTTCAGTGATGAAATGTTGTCACTGTAAGTCTGTGTTAAAAGGAATTTATTTATTCAGCTAGGCTGCTTGGTTAAATTTAATAATTTTTGTAATTTGTATTTTTTTCCCTTCTTTATTTACATTCTTTTTCTTTCGTACCCGCTTTCCTAATTTTTTACCGTCGTTACTTCCACTCTTTACATTTTTACTTTGAAGTTCTTTTCAATTTTTTGTATTTTGAATAGTGAAGAAAATGAAAGATGAAAGTGTAGGTGTTTCAGATTCATCAGNATATATATATATATATATATATTGTATTTTGTATTGTTAAGCTTACAAACACATACAGGGAGGCAAAAAAGATTTCAGTGATGAAATGTTGTCACTGTAAGTCTGTGTTAAAAGGAATTTATTTATTCAGCTAGGCTGCTTGGTTAAATTTAATAATTTTTGTAATTTGTATTTTTTTCCCTTCTTTATTTACATTCTTTTTCTTTCGTACCCGCTTTCCTAATTTTTTACCGTCGTTACTTCCACTCTTTACATTTTTACTTTGAAATTCTTTTCAATTTTTTGTATTTTGAATAGTGAAGAAAATGAAAGAAGAAAGTGTAGGTGTTTCAGATTCATCAGCTTGAGGAGGGGGTCATTTGTTAACTTTAGAAGCTTTGCTTATCCGGATTTGAAGCCTGAAATAAATACGAAGGATGATTAGAGATCTTTAGAACTTAGGATTTAGTTGTAGTCAAGTTCTTGACCTCTGATCATCATTTGCTTTTATTGCAGATGCAGTAGAATTAGTCGTTAGTTGTTAGTCTCTGTACACTATGTCTTTTGTCATATTTGAATCTCATAAGTGTTTTGCGGTTTGTTTTGAAATACCTGACGATGAGTGTAAACTCGAAAAATTTTGTAAACAACTGTTGATTACTTCTTTACATAGTATTTTGATACTTCATTTTTCTTCTGTGATATTAACAAATTTAAGACCTTTCTTGTCAATACATCAAGCTTATTACTTTCTTTTCTGTATTAGGACTTTATGGGAGATCATGATGCACAAAAGCTCATTGAGTTAGATGGCAATCTTCCTCCAAAAACTTTGTTAAAGGTAGGTTGTTTAGGTAAAAAGTAGATTCTTTAAAAATCAACTTGCCTTAGTACATTTGTTGGCCTTTGTCTGTACCACTTACAAAAATAGAAAATGGTTAATATCCATTAATTTTAGCCACCGAAAAGGTTTTTAACCATAAGGTATTCTCCTGGTATGAGCTCATTTGTTAAATATAAACACCTTGCGATTGCCGATGCGTGTTCACGTCATATCATTTGCTGCAATATTTGGGAAAACAGATTGAATTCTTTTGTTAAATGGCCGTTTTTAATTGTAAACAATTTACTTGGTTGTTTAAACTTCCAGAGAATTTTGAAATTGGAATAAGCCTGTAGGTTACCAAGACAGTATCGACGCCAAATTTTAATTATTGAATGCAATTCAAGATCCATGCTCTACGACCAAATTGTTATAGATACCATACAAAATTCAAGTTTTTTAAACTAAGTTTTTATTTTTCATTTTAAAAGTTAAATGCACTTTATAATGTCAACTTTTTTATAAATTGCAATATAAAGGAAACCCATATTTCAAGAAATCCAGGAAATAATGTCAGTTCCTTCTTTGTTTAAATCTCCATTAGTATGGACCATCAAAGAAGTTACCTAACAAGGAATATTCATGTGAGTACACAATCAATCCATACCCCCTGTCTTCTATGTAATGCCTTCGTCATCAAACTCTGCTGATTTACTTTTCTTAAAATCTCGATTTCTTGGACACTGACTCTTTGAAACACTTGCACCATTCGTCTTTAACAAGTCATTTTAAGTGAACCTAAACTTTTTGTATTAGCCACTACGCTCTTAAATAACATACTACTCGAGATCATGCTGTCATCTGTACTCTCGATTCTGTATCAATGAGTATCAACAAAATTTCTCCTAAATTGGCTTTTGCAATGTCCATTCTACTGAAAAGTTCCAATTCGCATTTTACTGTTTTTGTAATTCTATTTCTTGAATACTTCAAAAACATCATCTCCTACAGCCATTTACTATCGACAGAAATCTTTATAATCGTACTCCCCATCGTGAAGGTTCTGGTGATCTTTGTCTTTGAAATATTTATCTTCATTACTTAATATTTATCTCCTTTTGTTTAAAGAGCTCATTATTCCCAGGGGGTCCGTATATACATGTAGGTCATTGCCAGTTGCTCGCTATGTTTGATTAATACAAGTCCTTTACCTTCTATTTCTAATTGTTCTATCGTCATTAATTCACTGTTAACACTACATGAGCTTGTCGACACCAGCCCATTTTTGCGCAATTTTATTTGTTCATATTCCATGAAGAGGTGGAGTGGTTTGAATAATTTTGTAATTCTGAAGCATATATTGATCGAAGTGCAAGCTTCTGGCAAATATAACATAAGCAAACAAGCAGATCGATGGGGTTTAGACTAAACTGTAGCCATCAGCGAAATCTCATAGGGTGCAGGAGGGACTTAAAAATATTAAAAGATTCTATTTGAAAGCATAAAAGATTATAATATTTCAGTTTTGTACTCATACAATTTGGCATATGGACTGTACACTGTTTTCTGGCCCGTTAATTTTGTTCATGTGACTGTCGGAAGGAAGGACGCACGAAGATACCACTTTCAAGTATATCTCTTTAAACGTACTGGCAGAATATATTGAACTCACCTTTCCTTAGATATTTTGTTTTGTATATTTCAATGATATCTTCTTCAGTTGTTCTTTTAATTTTTGAATAAGTAGGAATAAGTTATTTCAGACACTTTACTGACCAATTCCTGGTAGCCGTAGATTTCTCGAACAATATTTTTTTATAAGATGAAGAGGTAGACAACCCCTTACGCCCCTTTTGCATTCTGCACCTTCTATTCCGAAAATCGAAGGAATTGATATTTCATCTGGGCGTTTTCTATTTCACTTTTAAATGAGCGCGCTACATGCTATAAAAGGTACTGATCATTTGTCATTTAATACATTTTCCACGTCAAGGTCGCAAAGCTAACTTTGTGACTTCAGATTTAAGTTGTTTGGGGGAAAGTATCACAAAGGAGGCAAACAAAAACTATGTTTTACTTTGAAAGTTAGGTCCACATAGGGGCTAGATTTTGTCTGGTTCTTAAATACCTTTTCGACTGCAATGGTGAAATGGTAAAAGGGAAGAGCTCAGTGATCCAGCTGTTCATAATTTGTTACTTGCGTAACTCTTTTTCAAACGTGCCAACCACAATATGCTTCCTTGTATATTTCTGAGTTTTTGTAGGTGGTGGGTGAAATGTTGGTAATACTCTAAAGATCAAAAGGTAGACGACTAACCATGTGACTGATGACGAATTTCGAGACTAGATTTTGTTGAGCATTTTCCTTGTGTAAATATTAAAACGCTTTATTTAAAGATTTGGTATTTTTATTTAAAAAAATGATTAAAATGTAAATGAAAAATAATGTTTGATGCCCCGCTCTTTCTTCTGCCGTACCTCATCGAAACATCAATGGGACGAACATGGGTTTGTTCTGTGGCATGGACTAATCAGAGTTAACAGTATTGTTCGTTTTTTACCAATTTCTACAGTTAACACCCTTTGTAATTTTTCAATTTACAGGAGCTCCTTGTACGTATGAACTTTTCACTCCTTCATCGAGCGTATGTGCCATTTCGACTGCAAGGTGGTGAAGATCAAGATGATATTCCAGATGACACAGACACGGATGACATGCTAAGATCACTTGCTGCAGCAGAAATGATTGCACCGGGATTCAGATGGAGGAGAAGTCGATGGGGTAGATTCTGTCCAGTGTCACTCTTTGAGGGGAATATTGCACTTGGTTCACCACAGTTTGCAGTAAGGTAGGATATATTTAAATCTTAAGTCATACGAAATATCCACTACCACTTCCATATGCATACGTGTTAATTTCGCTTTTTCCTGTAGCCTTCTCCAAGCTTCACCTTAAAAATCATTGCTATTTGCCAAGGAGGTACTAGCAGCTCCTTATTCGCAGCAACCATCTACCCCTACAGGCTTTTACTCTAGAAAAAGCATATTCTTTAATACTGATTAGATCTTTGCAACCTTAGGGCTTCCTATGCTTCAGACAATACTGAACTTTGTGATACTATACTATCCTAAATATTGTAATGTTGCTACTTTATAGATTGCTGTTACTTGGGTTATACACATTTTTTTTATTACTAGTGAGGGAAGGGGCAAGTTTCACAAATACCAGGTCTATTTTTGAGTTTCAAAAGAAAAAGAGCAGGAAACAAACATATGTATGCCCTTAAAAATAAGGCCTTTTACTCATTAATATCAATATATTGATTAATTACCACTTTTTTTCAAGTTATTGTTTTTCATAGTTTTGTAAAAAACAATCTTAATTAATGTTATTTTGTCCATAATTCGCTTAAAGCAATAGTGCTGTTACATTTTCCTCGTATAGATATTAAAACACTTCGAAATGTCAAATAATTTATTTACAGAAAAACCTGATTACAATACATACATTTTAGAACAAATTGGACCCCTTTATTTTACCTATTGGATATTTTTATATAAAACTTGCTAAAGTATAAATTTTGAAGCAACTTGTCTTCGTTACTTAAAAGACTTTACGTGGTTTATATTGCTGAAAGTTTTAATCAGTAAAGACAAAAGAGGGGTTTTTACCTCTCTTTGGTCTCTGTCGTATCTTAAAGAAGTTTCTAATTACACACTCTTTGCTTGATTATTATTTCAGCTTTTTGGACAAAATGTACATGATGGCTACATCTGAATGTTTGGATAAATTTCTCCGTTGTCCTCGGAAGTACCTTCAGGCACCGCAACCAAGGCCACCTTGCAAACTGTGCATTCTTGGCCCCCCTCTTTCTGGCAAAACGACATTGGCCAATTCTCTTGGAGAAATATATTCTGCAAAGGTAGGTAACTCTTCAGCCTAAGGCTTCCTGTCTTGCCCATTGTATTCAGCAGGACACCATATTACTATTAATATGATTACTGCTACAGTTACTATTACAGTTTTTTAAACTGATGTTCTCTTCACTAAAGTTACAATAACAGCCATTGGTATCATCATCATCATCATCATCATCATCATCATCATCATCATCATCATCATCATCATCATCATCATCATCATCATCANACCTTCAGGCACCGCAACCAAGGCCACCTTGCAAACTGTGCATTCTTGGCCCCCCTCTTTCTGGCAAAACGACATTGGCCAATTCTCTTGGAGAAATATATTCTGCAAAGGTAGGTAACTCTTCAGCCTAAGGCTTCCTTTCTTGCCCATTGTATTCAGCAGGACACCATATTACTATTAATATGATTACTGCTACAGTTACTATTACAGTTTTTTAAACTGATGTTCTCTTCACTAAAGTTACAATAACAGCCATTGGTATCATCATCATCATCATCATCATCATCATCAACAATGTATGGCTTTTATTACAGAACATATTGTTGTTCCTGTAGTTGTTATGTCCTCAAATTCTTCGCTATTATTGCAGCCTGTAATGCTATGCTACTGTTGCCATTGCTAGTGTTTCTTCTGCGGGAACTATTAATACCACTACTGATATCAGTTCTGGTGTCATTATCATTTATGTTAGTTCCCCTGCAATCGCAGTGGGACAAATATCTGTTTAATTTTTTATCAATATAATCCATATTAGGTTTTTGACATGCGAGTTATGATGGAATCAAAGTTTAAGGAAACAAGACATAAACTTATCGAAGATGTTCGTAAAGAAGCTTTGGAAAATGCAATTCATCGTACAGTTTCACTCCAACAACAGGAGAAAGCAGCGATGAAGAAGGAAGAGGAAGAAGAGGAAGAAGAAAATGAGGAAGAAGAAACAGACGGTAAATATGGTCATGAAATTTTGTTGTTGATGAAAGATTGGCCCAATTTGTTTTCGAATTAAAAACTGTATCGTTTTTTTCGTGAGTCTCTTAGATACGATGTGACGTATACTATGACATCTGAGTCGGAGAAGTGCTCCTGAGAATTATTAAAATATAAGCAACAGGAAAATTTGAATTTGAATTTTTCATTAAATATGTAAAGGGATCCAGAGGCAACCAAAATTCCCCTGAGCCAACAACGTCTTAATAATGAAGCTGGCACGATAACAGTGGTAGTGTGTTACATCAATAATCATGGTAATATTAGAGACAGCTCAATGCTCAGTGCAGCTCATGCTGTTTATCAAAGAAATTCACGCAAGCTTGCTAGTGTACCCAAACGAAGTGCTGAGGGAAATAAAAGTTAATATTTATTTCCTATCTAACCCTCGCCTTCTTTCAGCTATGTTATGCCCCATTATCGGCAGTATCATTAGAAATTACGATAATCTTTATTGGCTCATTTTGATTTTATGCTATATTAACAGTTTTTATGGTCACATCAGTCTAATTTGTGTTTTTTAAACTGTCTTGAATTCAATTGTGATTGACGTCGTGCCTCGTTCCGTGGGGAAGCCGTGAGACGGGTTACAGAGGTAAAAGCGACTAGGTTTGACTACAAAAGAGAGAAGGCAAAACCGTTGGCACTGTTACGTTGAAATGCAGAGGGCACCTTTAAGAAAAACCTCCCACTTGAAGCACGACCATACTCCACGTAGAAGACACATCTGTGTGGCCTTGTGGCACTGCATACATGACGATGGAGCATATTTTCCAGGATTGCCCAAACCACCGGAGCCTACGAGAGGCTCTGATACACCAGTACGGAAGGAGATGTTTGACGCACTGGAGAGTCTCCGGCGCACAGGCAGACTACATTCGAGGTATCGGCTTTCCTTTCTGAGCGATCGTGGAAAAAGAATAAGAATAAGAATTTTGATTAAGTGACCTGTTTTGTCTTGAGCACTTGTAGGCTAAAGAAACTGTTGTTTCAACCGCATTTGTTAATTTTCTATTGTTCTAAATATCATAAAAGAAGAAAAGTTTATAAGAAACCGTTTTTGTTGTAGATTTTCGCTACAACATTTTGGGAACTTGTGAGTTTTTGGATACAGGTTAATCCAAGGAAAACGAGCATCAAAATTTCGATAACCCTCATTTCATACGTTTGTGTCAGAATAGAATGAAATAGAATAGAATAGAATGTTGTGCTGGAAGTACATCATGTCAAAAATGAGAGCCTTTGGGCTTTTTTTTGCTCATTTTGGAGCATATGTTTGGTTTGAGATGTTGGAGCTTACTCAGTCATGCTGATCTCATAACGTCGTCATAAACAACGGGTTCAAGATCTGTAGCTCATTTTTGAAGGCGTTTGGTACCTTAATATACCGCTCTTGTTGACTGTCATCCTCGTCTTAGTCTCCTTGAGGAAAAAGAGTCTGGTGTAATCTTTGACTGAGGTTTCACCTCATACCGTACACTTAGGAAATTGCAGGGACCAGGTGGCTACCTCATTGGGGCTAAGAGACCCTGGAAAACATTTTCCTTAGAGCTCATTTTCCCCTCAAAATACATGTGGGATTTATTTAAGGTCTAAAGGAAACTTAGGCTAGGTTCTTTAGGAACTTATTCAGTATTTTGTTAGCCGTAGCTCCTTTCTGATTCTTATACGAGTTTGGCTTGGATTGCTTTGTTGGTGGTCTGCATAAGTGAGAATTTATATTATTACTAACCTTCTCCTGACGTCTGACAGCATCTGCTGAGAAGCGGACTCTAGTTTGCTCCGAACGGGCTCAATCAGCTCAGCTGTACGTTTTCTGGATCGCTTTAAGTGTCTTTGAAAGTTTTACTGGCTTCATTGAATTTTTCCATTTCCCACACTTTTCAAAGTGGCCCATCGAGCTGGAGCTTACCTTCATTCTTTCAGAAATTTAAAACGTAGTTACTGTTTTGATTGGGGGTTGCTTTTTTTACCTGGCTAAAGTACATAGCTTGCCACGAAAAAACATATTGCTTTCACAGTAAAATCTATCAATCCCTTTCATCTCACATAAATAATATAGAAAACAAGTTACCATGAAATGAAAACAGGAAGGTTATCTTAGATTATGGCATGATAATACCAGTTGTAGTATTTATTGCTATTGTTATTCCAAACTCTGATGAAAAGATAAGGTTTTGATTTTCTTGTTTCCTGCATCTTTCTTTGTGTGAGAAGACCTTGTTTGATAAACAAAGAACTGAAAATGGTTCCTCACCGTGAATTACTCCATTCGCTTTGGAAGTTTGTCTGGCCCCTAAGTGGCGTTGTATGAATTATTTAATTTGTTTTGGTATGCAAAACACAGCTTTAGTGTTATTTCTTGCTTCCCTTTAAAGCTGAGAAAGAAGAGAATAATAAGTTCGTGGAAGAAAAAGAAGACCCGGTAGTCGATGAGAATCATCCCGAGGTAAATTTTATTTTGCTTGTTGCCGAAACTTTGCTTACTATCTTAATCTAAAACACAGGAAAACCTGGTTTAACCAAAATATATGCGATGGAAGAATACATTGGATATAGTGTTTATCCTATGTAATGCCGTCTTTCCTATTATTACAATTGGGACAATACTTGAAGGTTGTTTATTAATGAGGTTAATGTGGTACTCACCAAACTGCTTTTCTGCAGCTGTAAGATCATGTTAAGTGAACCTAGGTGGTTTTATACAGTAATATATTTATATGATTCGTTGTGAGGCCACCAAGAGAATGTTTTTAATGCCTGAGAATATTGAAATATTGATGTTTAGAAGCAGACACTTTGCCAACATATTTTGAGGCAAAAGGTAGAATTAAATAGGATGGCATATTTTATTAAGAAGTAAAACAAAACGCAATTAATGTATTTACTTTATTTTTTATATTGTAAAAGGTTTTACAGTTAAAAACGAGTTAAAAACTAGTTAAAAGCGAGTATCAAACTCGTTTTTAATCACACGTTTACCACGCCCAATCTGTAAACTGCCATTGGATAGACGGTTTATGCTAGATATCTATTACATATGCTTTTTACAATAAAAAAGAGAAAAGAAATTTGATTTACTGTTTTTGTATTGTAATGAAAGTTTAAGTGTAACTCGGGCATCTTCTAGAAGTGACAATGTGGGAAAAGAGCCACAAAGAAAAAGTGTGTGGGGCTAATGTCGGGTGTAAGTAGGTTGCAGCTATCTGCTCGATACAAACAGAGGAATATGAAAGGGGTTTATTTTGACATTGCCAATAGGTGTAACTGGACAGAAAAATAAAAATAAATTATAATCTTTAATTTTTGAAAGAACATTGTTTGGATGTGATTTCCTGTTGGAGTAAACATGGATTTTAACCACCTCAGGAACTTTTTGTTGCCATAGTTTTGAAGAGGCATCGACTATAAGATAGAAAGAAGAACTGGAAGTTAGAATTCACAGGGAAACGAAATTCGAATTTGCAAAAAGTAGATTTAGTTGATAAATGTGCTGAAAAAAAGGATAATTTTTTAGATTAATAGATATGGATAAAAATAAATAATACATATACATATATAGATATTTAATTGTATGAAGTTTGTTTCCCTGTTACCAAATACAAATTACATATTTGTAGGATGTATTAAACGTTTAAAAGTTGCACCGCCTGGAAAACTTACGTTTAAAACTAGGCAAAGCGAGAAAGAGCTTGACGTAAGCAGATGTAAGATAATATAGCCTTATCTGACTTGACTGGATTAATGACGTCAAAAGAGAAAGGACTGGCGATGGTTTCTCTCGAAGGAACAATGAGATACCCTTAGTGTTGAGCATATTTGATGCAACAGTTTTTTTAGCTGTCTGTGGTAGTATGAGAAACAATGATTTATTTAGGAAGGATTTCATTTCTACCGTTTTTACTTTTGGTAGCAGGAGGTATTGAAGAATGTCCTGGCATTTTTTGAATGAAATTAGTGAAATGGCAGGGAAATTTGCAGATGAAGAGTGAAGATATTTTTCATAAAAGCATATGTGGACTATTGAGGAAGTCTCCGTAGATTTCAGTAATTTTGAACAAAGATGAAAAAACCAGCTTTTGTTTCACTTTAAGAGATTGACATAATTGTCCATAAATGTCCATAATTCTCCATAATTCTCCATAATTGTCCATAATTTTGTACAAACTATCCACAAAGATGTGGAAATTTGAACAAAATTCCTGGATTTAAATTTTTCCATCGAGACGAAAAAAAGGCAAAGAAGGGTGTGTTGGCATGTACATTGTGATAAATTCAAGTAAAAAAAGTTCAGAACTGTACTGCAAACTTTAACTTTTAAAGAACTCAAAGCTGAAAACAGACTCAGTACGGAAAACAGAAAATAAAGCTATAATCAGCCAGTGCTCTCAGAGGGAAAATGTAATTGTCCTTGACGATTTAAAGGACCTTACACTAAAATATGGTTGTATTTTGGTTCCAATCTGTTCAGATGGATTGGTTTGTAATAACGTTAGAAATTATTTCAGGTTTAATAGTATACAGCTTGAACTGGAAATCAAGCTTCATAGCTCGTGGTTTAGAGCTTTAGGCTGGAGATTGGCAGACCTACCTTATGGGTGTGAGAAGTTTTAACTCTACATGTTGAGATAAGACGGTCATGGTCCCTGTCAAATTTTAAAGACAGAGAAAAAAAATCCTTTTCCTGGTACGTTATGTCTTCAGGCTTTTAACAATGTATTTTGTTAAACTTGTTAATAGGTTTTTCAATATTTTATACTTTGTAACAGTTTGATGGTTTTTAAAGACAGAACTTGAATTACTAGCAGTTTTAACATAGAACTGAATCATTGTATCCTGCATAGAGATTTAATAAATAAATCAATAATAAATAAATAAATAAATAAATACATAAATAAATAGATAAATAAATAAATAAATAGATAAATAAATAAATAAGTAAATTGATTAAATAAAGATCCTTAATCAGTGAAATTTATCAGCATATAATCTAGTTTTCGTGTGCATTAATTGTTTGTTTTCAGTTAAAACTCCATTATAAAGATAATGGTGACATCTTAATTGTAATGACAAAAATTACAAAAAATTTTTTTTAGACTTATCCTATGTGTTATGTGCAGGGTTTTTTTTCATCTAGAATTTGTTTCAGAGAAGTCATTTAATCATGAACGTATTGTAGCCTAACCTTTGACATAATTCCTGAATTTTTATATATTTTTTTTGCTTGTGCAGTAGTAGCTGTTATTTATTAATTGTTAAATTAAACCTGAACAATTATTATTAACATATTGCTTCAGAAGAACTAAAACCTGGGATGTTTTAGTAATTTCGTTGGATATATCCACACCTACCGAAACATTTACCTTCTGAAATTAGCAAATATCCACATGATGTTTCATTCTGAAGTACATTCTTCACTGTTTTATTGTATTAAAGACAATTTTCTACATTTCTATTAAGATGCAGAAACTTCTGGACCTGATACCCCTCCCAACCTCGTAAGATTAAAATAGCCCAGGGTAGTTAGGTTTAAACGTCGGTGAAGCCCACAAAAGATCAAAGTAACACTGCTTCTTGACATTTGTTTACTTATTAAAAAACCGTGAGAAAAATGCACTTTGAGCTAAACCGAGCCTTACATCTTAACTCTTGCTCTAATTCAATTTAATGTTCCCAAATCTTAACGTCTGAAGGTGAAACGACTCGTCGAAGAAGCTGTAATTGCTGCCAACAGCAGGGAGATAACTATAGGCACAGATACTTATATTGACGTACTTGAAGCTGGAATACTAGACTGGTACAAGGAAATGCAGGAAAATGACCAAAGCGGACGCATGTAAGAAAAATGTTTTCGTCTAGTAGTTTTTGAAGTAATAAAAGCATGATAAGAAAGTAAGTACTTTTTCTCATATGGAGTTCTAATAGATTCACATTTGCATAGCAGTGCATAATTTATTACGTAGACACTCTTCTCTTCGTTAAAAGAGTGGAATTTAGAGAGAAATATGCAACAGTTGACTGTGCTACTGATCCATACTATATAAATTGGGTCGGAAGGAATATCAAAGAATCGTGATTATCGTACAGATATAGCTCATTGAAAATAACTTTAAGAATGTATTTTAACCTAAAGTAGGAAGTATGGCTTTAAAAGAAGAACTAAGAAAATAAGAAAGGTTGAAAGCAAAATTTTATGGCAACCTTTCTATGACAAACTTTCCAATGTATCTATAAATATATACATACACACATATATACATACATAAATACATACATACATACAAACAAACTTACATACATAGATATATGGGTAGATAGTAGGATAGATAGATGAATGGGTAGGTAGATAGATAGATAGATAGATAGATAGATAGATAGATAGATAGCTTGCATGTATTGTAATACGTGCACGTGCAGATTCTGTTTTTATTTGTTTTTTGTTTTTGCTCAGTGCTGGCAATTGGATCCTTGAAAATTTTCCGGAAACCAGAGAACAATTAAATGCAATGACGGAACGTGGTATTGTTCCTGATGATATTATTTGTTTTAAAGATTCAAGTGAGGAAAACAGTTGTTTACTTCAGCGATGGCAGCTTAAAAATTATCCAGGTATAAGCAATATGTAATTCATTACTTCTTTCTAAAAGACAATTTGCCTTTACCAAATGAATGTAATGCCTTTAAATGTATATTTTCTTTCTTTAGTATGGTTTGTCAAGTTGTTGTACTGCCATGACGTTTCTGTCTTTTCACTTATAGCAGGTGGGGTGCTAAAATATTCTTTACCCCTGGAACCTTAAAATTGTCAATAAAGAGATCCAAAGTTGCACCTAAAAGTTATGTTTGAAATATCAGAAATACGGAACAAATGGTTTTCGTTTTTCCTCTCATTTTGTTGTTACCATTTCAACGAGAAAACGTTTTTACAATGTCTCATGAACTTCAGTATGTCATGCAAGGATCAGATGTTTCTACAAATTGATTGTTTTGAAAGTTTAAGAATGCTTGTCAGTGATACTGTGGCATGGTGGCACATGGGTATATCGATCTTAACATTTTTGGGGGTGATATTCTTGCTGGTACCAACACGAAAATTGTAGATGCATTAAAAAGCTGACTTTTTTTACGCTGAGCCTGCTCATCCACTATTGCCTTGATATACAGTGGTCATTGCAGATAATAGTTGTCGAAATTATCAGACTAATGGCGAGTTGTAAAGCCTTTAGCTATAACAGTTGCAGTGATAATCATCGTTATGATAATACCAGTTTCAATAGAAACTTGCTTTTTTTATTTAAATAGAGGAACAAGCTATTAAGACAGGCGAAGATTCTGTTGAAAATATAATAGATACGAAAGAGGCCACTTCTAACCAAGCTTTGATTGCAGATGATGAAGATTTTGAAATTTCTGAAAAGGATAATGAGGCTGGAGAATCTGAGCAACCAAAAGACAGTTTAACTGACGAAGAAGGAAAAGGTAGAAAATAACGCAATGTCTGTTTTTTAATTTTAATTCCTTTATTCTAGATATTTAAAAGAAAGCTATGTACTTTTTTGAAAAGATAAAGCTTTAAAATGATAAAAGTAATAATGATAACAAAATAATAATGGTGATTTCACGCTAATTCCATCGATGCCTTGTAATGCTCGTCCATAAAGAGCTTTGCAAACCAACAGCTTTTATATTAAAGAAGGTGTAACAAAAATAGAAAGATTATTAGCTGCCTAGAACTATAAAACGCTATTGTTCATATAGAGTTAATAGAGTTAATAAGAGTAGAATTTGGACAAAAATCGGGATGTGACTTAAATCATTGAAAGCGATGTAGCACTGTGCAGTATTGTATTTTCCCAGTTGGGTGCTTCCAGTGATTCTTCTATTGATTACTTTCACTTGCCTGAATAAATCGAATGAAGAATGTAAACATGTACTATTTAGAAAATGGAGCCGGAGTCGGTTGATCGTAAATTAGTGAATAATTAAGTGCAAGAAAAAGATTACAAGGAGTTTTTGCAACTCATTTTTCAAAATGGTTTTACGAGATCGAAGCTGTCTATAATATCCACGGAGAGAAAATGGTTATCAGTTTTTACTGGGAATTGTATTGTAGAATTTCCTTAAGAAAAACACATACTCGACATATTTTATGTACAAGGTTTGTTGTATCTAGTCATAAAATGCTAGATTTTTACACTATTGATAACAGTCGTTGTTTGTACAAGGGACTTTAATGTATATAATATACAATTTATATAATATAGAATGTATATTATATATGATGTATCTATTTTATATAATATGTATATATTATATTAATGTCTGTATTTATCCATATTAGTTGTGCTTACTTTGATTGCTATTTCTATGAAATGTACATATTTTTCTTGTTTCTGTGCATTTAAGTATAGTTTTTTTTGTTTTAACCGATAATTCGTAGAGGCCTTTACTAGTAATAATAGAAATGGCTATAGAGTTCTGTATCTTAGCAGTGTCCAGTTTGTATTTTCTTAATGTACAGATCATGTAATATACTCATTTATTTGCTTTTATTTGAAGCTACGGATGATACACAAGAACTGGAAAGAAAACCTGATGCGAAGGAAACAAGCCTCCCTTCAAATACTGCAAGTTCTACTTCCTTGGAACAAGGTTTAGAAGAATTTAGAAAAGCGGTGCTTTATTTCGATAAGAATTGGATGGCCATCCAAACATCTGCAAGAAATTCAAATGGTTTAGAACCCATTTTAGTCGACTGCAGTCTAGAGCCTGCAAGCATTATGGATGATGTTGTTAGAAAAATTACTGGTAAGTATTCTGAAAGGATGAGTTGGAATTGTACAATATTTCTCGATAGATAGATAAATAGATAAATCGATCGATCGATGGATTTAAACGCTACAATCACCAAAGAAGTGTATTGGATTATTTGAAAAAGAATATATTGCTAATATTTACGGATGTAAGCTACCACCATTTACGTCCCATCACACTGTCTGGTCGACCATTACAGTACCACATATAGTATGGCAACAACTTCTCTCGATCTATTGCTGTTAATCTGCACTCTTAGTGGCTTAGAAGCTTTAAGCTGGTTTATTCTGGAATGCTGTCTCCTCTGACTATTTCTGTCTCCCTCTTCCTCTGGCTTCAACTTTTCTTGTATGTTTGTCTTGGCAAGTCTCGCTGATCTGAGATGTTTCTACACTACTTTTTTCGTTTTAAACTATGATTCATTAATGATATGGTCTTTGTAGGAATTGCCGAGGACTTTTAGAAAGCATCTCATCTGTAAGGACATCATTCTGTTCTGAGTGTCTTCAGCTTAAGTAAATAAGTCAAGGAAGCGGGATAAATTACTTGACGGAAAACAAAATCTGGGGTATGCAATTGTCAGTTGTCATTTTGAACGCAGGTGACACTACTCGTTGTAAAGGAATATTGCTAACTTGCAAAATAACCTGTTATTTACGTTTTACCATGCCACTAATATAGTGATTTTTGTTTCTAACCTTTGAAAACAACCATTAATCGGCTGGAAGTGTAGTAATCAAAATTATTACACTTTCATATGATATATTAAAATGTAGATGTTAGGCTTCCTAGTACAAAAGATTGTACATCTAGAAAATATAGAGATTATATTTTTGATTTAAGCAGCGTTAGTAAAATTGTCAAATTTATGAATCTAGAATGGAAGTGATATAAATTATAATGGTGGCACTGAAAAATCCCAGATTTAATAAACTGTTAAAAAATAATAGAGAAATTTGTGGAATTGGATTCCAAGTAGTATCTGTATAACAACTAGAGGTCTTACTCCAGCTCTTTAAGCACTCATACGAAATGCTCAGATCCCCAAGTACTTAATAGATAAGTAGCACATTCCTACGCCCATATCATTTGGATTTTTCACTGTCTTTTATATCTTATGCTACCAGTACCCCTTATTACTGCTTTCCGCCTCTTACTCACTAATGTCTTAACAGTAGTTAGCTCTAACAAACAGCTTCACACAACAATACCGACTGCATCTTGTCGCATTGTATAACTCTTACAGAAAATATCTTATTACAGGAGAAAGCCATGTTGTATTTAGCTTGCAATTTGTTAATTATGCTTAGCAGATCAATGGAGCACGATACAATATATTATTGTATAGTAAGAAGACGACCAAAAAATTGCAATGATGGACTATTTCTTTATTTGGAAAATACTATTGTTCGTTGTTTTTATTTTGTAGGTAATTATCAGTATAAAGGTTGGGAATATACTGGAATGGATCAAGACGAGGAGGAAGAGGACTTAGAAGAAGACGAGGATTTAGACGAGGAAGAACAGGAAGATGACGCATTTAGAGGGGACAGGCGTAAACCATTTGGAGATACTCGTCACTTTTGTCCAATCCAGTTGAAGGAAAACTACGTGTTGTGGCCTGGGTCTCCAGAGTGTGCTGCAAAATATAAGGAACGGGTTTACTTTTTTTCAAGTCCAGATGCAAGGGTGCAGTTTTTGGAAAATCCGGATTCTTACTTAGCAGATAAAGAGCCCCTGAAGGTGATTTGGTGCTTGGATAGATTATAAATGTATTTGTTGTTATTGTATGTCTACTGGACCATATATGTAATTTTCAAAGAATAGAAATAAGGCTACCAAGAATATTCACCTCTTCACATCTATACATCTACACATCTCTACGTATAAACGTCAATACTTCTATACTTTTATACTACTATCCTTATTGAGATAGAAAGAAACAAAATTGCACTTTGTAGTGCGTATGTATTTGAAAAAGCATTATACAGAAAGTGAAACACGAAAAATAAGACATAATTGCAAGTAATAGTTTCACGATGCTTGGCTGATAATTGAAATATCGAGAAACAATTAGTTGCTATTATAACCCTTACTTTTCGTGTTTCTTTATATATATATATATATATATATATATATATATATATATATATATATATATATATATATATATATATATATATATATATATATATATATATATATATATATATATATATATATATATATAAATATGTTACAATTTTCAATCTATTCAAAAGCTTTTTACAATATATTTGACATATAAGTTGACACTTTTCCTCACTGTGGATTGACGTAGCATTTATAGGGTGTATGTTTTTACGAAGGCGTGACTACAGTTCAAATATATGAGCCTTGGGAGTCTTTATAAATTTATTGTATAAATGTGTTAACGGTCTTGTATGTCCTGTAGCCAACAGCTCGTTTTGGCAGTTTTGACAGTCAAGGAAATACTTCTTCGTCAAAGATGCACAATAGTCTTTGAATTTAGAACTTTATATACAAGCAGCTTCCTATTAGCATTGCCTTAAATAGAAAAATCCCGATAATTTTCTTTTTATTATTCATGGTCACTACCGGCAATGCAAAATTATTCTTCCTTAGGAGTTAGAAAAAGAAAATAAAGAGGCAAATTAAAGAAGAGAAGGAAGGCGACGACTGACAGAAAATAGAGACCACATTTATCTACTTACATTTTGTTATAATTTCCTGTCATGTGCCTTTTAAATAGAATTTCATTTGCCAATCTTTTGTTTTTCAGCCTCCGGCGCTTAGAATTCTTCTCCTTGGCCCGAAAGGTGCAGGAAAAACAACGCATGGTCGAAACTTAGCAAAGAAATTTGGCGTTTTTCATATTTCATTCCATGAGTTACTCCAAGAGAAAATTTTATCAAAAACAAAAAAAAGGATTGGCCCTGATTATCCAGAGGATGACATCAAGGAGGAGGAGACTTCGGAGGAAGAAAAAGGAGAAAATGATCAGGCACCTGAGGTTAAAGAATCTAGTGGTAGGAAGATTCTGATGAGTGATTTTACTATCTAATTGTTATTTAAAATGAAGAAAAACTGCATATTCTTATTTGAGTTTATATTCTTTCATTCCGACCTTTCGAGGTCGATTTCTCCTCGAGGTGAAAGGTATCTATTTCCCTATTTCTGCTTTTAAATTTTATTAAAATGTTCTAAGTCGTTTTTATAATGTCTGCTTCCAATTTTGGGAATAATCACTTGTTTCATTAAAAGTGTTTCACTCGTGTTTTTTTATCAATTTGGTGAATGGAACCAATTGACAATTTCCTTCTTGTTTTTTTCTGTTTCTTGTTAATTTTGTCAACTCAAAGATAATCAATTTTCCCCAATTATCATTTAACTCAGTGGAATTGGAATAGGGTATAAAGCAAGGACAGTTTCTAATAGCACCCTCATAAAACGTATCAATAAGAAAATTAAGATTAAATAATTGATAAAAAGTTGTTACGTTTGGCAACCCGTGTAGTTTTGACGTCGTATTTCATTTATTTTTCGGCAAAATATAGATTTACTGCAGTCACTTTACCCAGTAATTGTATATTACTCCTCCATACCACAGTTTGATACTCTGTCTTGTACCGACAACTTGTTAAGCCGTAAGGCGTGCCCAGTAGGGCAAAATAGTCTACAGTCGAGGTAAAATATAAAGTTATACATTTACGGTGGCTAAAATGATATAGCTTACCAGACCTATTCACACACACTGCAGTCCGTCAATACACTACGCTGATTACTTCAAATAAAAGATGCACATTTACTGAACTCGACCGCAAGCCCACCATTTTGTCACGTTGCCCATTCGAACTAATCAGTTGTCATAACAAAACTTGTAATTAAGTGCGATTAGTAAGCATTCAAGAGTATACCATTACTAATTTTATTGTGATTATCCATGTATCCGTTTTGAACTGATAAAATTCATCAATAAAGTTTTAAAAATCTGGCTTTTTGCTGAATTATTATAATTGTTATAATTATAATGATTAGTTTTATAATTATAAAAGTGGTCAAGTGTACAGTTGTATGTGTGGTGATGCAGCTTTGCTAATTTCAAATTATAAAGAATGTGTGCTCTATGAGGAGCCGTGGCTTAGTGGATAGTGCAGTTGCACCGTAACCAAGAGGTTACGGGTTCGATTTTCCGAGCGGATGAAAAGACTTTGCAACTTTACTTAAGAAAAAGCCATTGGTTGGCCTCAGGAAGGGCATCCGACTAAGAATTTCCTCACTGCCAAAAAACCCAAGTTCCTCTAAAGGCCACAGTCTGAGCCCCAGTTACTGGGGAGAAATGAAGTTAAAACAAAAAAAAAAGAAATTTCAACATCTATTGTATTCAGTTTTTATATCTTTCCATAACTGCTTCTGCTATTGCCTTTCGTATTTGCATGCATGTTGATTAATATATGTATTCTTAAGAATGTCCGGTCAAAGTAATTCTCGTTTGTAGTCTTATTTAGCCAGTACGTGTTTTATTTATAATAAGAATATTTACATTGTACATAGGCCAACCTAAGGAGGCTTCATCAGAATCTGAAGCACCACAGGAAGGGGAAGTCGAGAAAGCTGATGGAGAGGCAGAGAAAGAACCAGAAGTAGAGTTGACTGAAATAGAGGAAAATATCAGGGATAACATTCTTGATAGTGAGCCTCTAAGTAAAACTACTTTAGAATCGATCCTACCACCCTTCTGGAAAGAAGAGCCTTACAGGTAGATGCTGAGTTTTTTAAGCTTACAATACATCATAGCTGTTAGGAAATGATCTTTGCGTTATCACATTCTTGTCTTTAGGAATAAAGCAAAGTAGCATTTTGTTTTTTCCCTTACCTATTGATGATTTATGTATGACATTCAATTTTTTATTGGCGTAATGTACGTACGTATACTTAGTCATCATCAGCGGTCTTATGCAGTGTACCAAGATATTGCCTGTCTCATCATAGATTTCATCGCAGAAAATCAATTGATTTTCTACATGTAGGAAACCAGTTAATTATTGTATGGTATTAAAGGGCTTTCAATTTTTTACTTCCAGCCTTGAGCAGGGGCCGTATTTGATTGCCGTTGACCTGTCGTGAGAAACGTTGGACCTCTTTTTGATTACCTAGTTTTTTTTTGTTTTGCAGAGGTTCTGTTATATCCTTGACAGTCCATGATTGGCATCTGGCTGGCAACATTGTTGTCAAATTAGGGTGTGCATTTATGTTTTTTCTTATTGTTTTCTACCGAATTTAGAATCCGAGATGGCATGTAGTTTGGTCTGAACTTGATCAGAGCTCTTTTGTCACTTTGTTATCGCCGATGTGTTGTCTTCTTGAGGTCTTTTATAGTTGTTACTTTGTAATTATTCTGGAGAGCTAGCTAATTTTGTTCGTCTTTCTATTCAAGATCCATTTGGTAACTTCAGTGTTTGCTTTGCTATTTTCGACAATGATCTGAAAATGAAGTGTTGATATATGTATTTATTTATTTTACTTTTTTTGGCAATCCAGGCAAGGTAGATATCATGCAAATAATTTATTTCCAATCATCCTCTTCCCTAAGGTCTCTAGGGAGTAGAAGTATCAATCTTTTTGCTATCATCTTACTTATAATCTCATTGTTTCAAGTCTATTTCGAGGCTAATGTCGACGCTCACTTTTTAAACAAGCTGGTGTGACTGTGAGTATTTTTTCTCCTGTTTCTGTAGCCTGTTTCCTCTCAGCAAGTCTATGCCTGTAGGTGTCAGGTGCTGTTTTGTACGAAATGAAAACCGTAAAGAAAATGTAATGTATATTACCTGCGAAAACACTTAAATTGTATGTGCTGTGCCTTTAAGAATGGTATATTTAAAGACATTGCCACTTTGAGGGTATTCACAGCAGTATTTAATTGTGCATACTGTTGTGTACTAATATTCTTCATTTTGGAGCTATCAAAAAGGCTGATCTGCAACAATGTGTGCTCATCATTATCCCAGATTTACAAAGTAATACACCACCTTTCATTTCAGTTCAACAGGGTTTATTCTTGAGGGCTTTCCAAGAACAACTGAAGATGTTCATTTTTTGTCGGACAATGGATTATTTCCAGATTGTGCCCTATTCCTTGGTGTTGAAGATATTGACATAATCAGTCGTTTAATGCCTCCCCTACTTGCGAAATGGAAGAAGAAGAGGGATATCCACCTTGCCAAAAAACAAAAGGAATTGCTGATCAAAAAGAAGAAAAGGGTAAATTAAAGGGTTTGTTAAGATATAGGTAGCATTTTATGAGCAACAAATTCTAGATACACAGGCTTATTTTCTGTAAATTGCCATCACAAGTTATGTAAAACCAATAGATTGGCAAATTATTGTTGTTCTTCATGAGGTTTTGTGACTGAATTAATGATCACCTATGGTGAGTTTTTATGAAACAACAAGAAACGATATATGAGATGAACAAGAAAAGCAATTAAAACTTATCTTTTGTTAACTTAGTAGGTCCCTTGGGTTTTTATTTTAGTTTTAAATATGAAATTTACCATTGATTTAAAGATAATTAATAGATTTGGAAAAACAGCTATAAAGTACAAATGAAGATTTCTTATCTTTCACACGTTTTATTTCTTTAATCAATTAGGTTGGGGAGTTTAGGACTTGACGCTAGTGTATATGATATTTCGTGACTATTAACATATACACAGTCCTGATTATTTCTGTACGCTTAATCGTTTATAAAGATGATAGCATATCATCATCATCATCATCATCATCATCATCATCATCTTCTTCTTCTTCTTTTTCATCATTATAATAATAATAATAATAATAATAATAATAA
The DNA here is from genome assembly GCA_003991215.1 of Morbakka virulenta. Taxonomy (NCBI): domain Eukaryota; kingdom Metazoa; phylum Cnidaria; class Cubozoa; order Carybdeida; family Carukiidae; genus Morbakka; species Morbakka virulenta. The sequence goes on along the minus strand of RDPX01000021.1, from coordinate 214,659 downwards.
TAAAAAAAATAATCTTCGTCATCGTCATTATCGTCATCATCCTAATCATAATCATAATTTTCATCTTTCTGATCAGCATCTTCTTCTTCTTCTTCTTCTTCTTCTTCTTCTTCATCTTCACCATCATCTTCTTCATCATTACCATCATCATCATCATCATCATCATCATCATCATCATCATCATCTTCTTTACCATCATATTTATTTATCATCATCCTCTTCATAGTCGTCATCATCATCATCATCATCTTTTGCCACCCTTTACAAGATTTTGAAACTAAACCAGACGTCGGTGAGCAAGGCTCTCTATTCATTTTTATCGTCAGATATCCTCCAAAAGTCTTAAAGAAATTAAACTTTACAGAAATGTTCCTCTTTGTCTCCCCTGCTAATTTTGCCCTGGATTTTTCCGGTTAAGGATAATAATGTCTGTTTATAATAGGAAGAAGAAAGACAGCGAAGAATAGAAGAGAAGACTGCAGTACTCGCTGAGAGGAAAGCAGAAAGACTGGTAATTTGACATGAAACTTAAATAATATGTTTCTCTTTTCTCGTTTAACTCACAAGAATGAGAGCTACAGATCTCCATATCCAGATACGTCCAAGTTAGATGCAATGAAAAAAACAACGGAAATAATTCATTGTTACTAGTAACGTCAGAATGGCCTACAGATTACCTTACCTTTTGACTGACGATGTAGATTAAGACCCCATAATTGATGATGTACTGTTTCCTTCATGGTCCGAAGATGAACAGATATCTAGTTTGGTTTAATTTTAGAGCCCTAATACGGTGTCGAACTTGGAAAGTATACAAAATTTAAGCCTGTTTGTATTGGAGATCTTTTAAGTCAAAATTGAAAGAATTTCGTTGTCAATAATTGCTACAATTACATTGACAACACACAATTATACATATGTACATATACATAAACACACTCGTATTAACACAAAAAGATTCACGTGTGTCAACAGATATGGCAATTTCGGCCTATATTTTGGCACTTCATTAGTTTCATCATAACGAGTATAGATTCTTAATCATTAAAATCACTAGACTTATCATGTTTAGCATTAGTGTTTAGGCGATAAAAAAATTAATTTCCCTCATTCTTACTTACATCCTCTGTCGTGTTTTGGCTATTGAAATCACCGCTCTTCTGAGAAGGAGCATTCATGCATCCGCTATCATAAATAAGCATTTGTTGCACTTCTATTGATACCGTCTTGTTCCATGGTGATTAGATTCTGATAATTTACGACATTTCTAACAAATACACCTCATTATTCAGAGATACGAAATTAAACACGACGAAGAAATTCGCTTCTGAATATGCACCGAGTTGGTTTGTACGCCGAACTATAGGTATGTTTTAAAATTAATCACTACCGGTATTTCGATTTCGTATTTATAAAGAAAATAATGGCAAATTTTGTAGAGAGAAAAAGAACTCCGAAAGGAAGAAGGGGAAGATTCCGATGAAGACGAGGAGGAAGAGGAAGAAGAAGAAGAAGATGTCGAGGGTTTGGTTGATGCAGAAATGGCTGAAGAAGATGAAGAGGATACTGATGCAGAAGAAGATGAAGAGACCGAAGGAGAAGCAATTGAAAGGATCAAAGGGGAGCTGACTGACCGATTTGATGACGCAATGCAATCCCTGGGTTTTGTTCGGGTAATGCCATTTTACCATTCTATATTTACGAAGCTGCTACACATGTATGTGTAGAGCCACTAATTTGACGTATGTTAAAAAATAGCCTATATTTTCGTATTGAAACCATGGACATCATGATATTTTATGACACCATTTTTCTCCCCATTAGAGTGCTTCATCATTTGGTGTTATTACATTTACATTCGAAGTATTAACCCTAGTGGGAAGCTGCATAAGGTGTGGTTTATTGTTTGTATTGATTCACCGCAATGGCATTCAGCAGTAACTGTGTAGCCCCATCGCTAGAGGTTGTCCTCTGCCCTACCAACTTTTTTTTTGCCTCTATTCAAGGTGACCTATTTATTTATAATAAGAAAAAATCCACAAGGCAGGGCTTCATTAGGGCTATGGAGGAAAGTATTATATTATTGGTCTCTCTGTCTCTGTCTCTGTCTCTGTCTGTCTGTCTCTCTATCTATCTATCTATCTATCTATCTATCTATCTATCTATCTATCTCTGTCTCTGTCTCTCTGTTTCTATCTGTCTGTCTCTCTCTCTGTGTCTCTCTCTGTGTGTCTCTCTCTGTCTATCTGTTTCTCTCTGTCTCTGTCTGTCTGTCTGTCTGTCTGTCTCTCTCTGTGTCTGTCTCTCTCTCTCTCTCTGTGTTTGTCTGTCTGTCTCCCTCTCTGTCTGTCTCCCTCTCTGTCTGTCTGTCTGTCTCGCTCTCTCTTTTTGTAGTCTGTGTTTTAATAGGTATATATATATATATATATATATATGTATATCCTGTAGTTTTAGGATACCATGGGTATGGAGTCTGTTTATCCAAACTTTAACCAATTTTCATTCGCTGGAAAACTATAGTTTTTATATTCCAGCCGCCGTAGATTAATTATTAATGATTATGAAATATCTTTCACCGTTGGAAAGAAAAGTTTTTTGATCAAATATCCGGCTATTAGTTTTTCTTCTCTGTAAAATGTACTGTTTTAGGTTTAGTCCACATTTTGTAACTAAATGCGCTACACAGTAGCTTACACTTAATACTCCTTAAGTGGTATATTTCCAAGAGCGAAATGGTCAAAAGAATACAATCTTAGAATAAAGTCTTTGAAAAACAAGTTCATTAATCTGATTTGATAGCTTGGTTTGCTCTTGATACTCCCAATTGTAACTTGTCATCGTTGTGTGGATTTTCAATTAAGTATATTGCTACTTTCAATCCAATAGCGGGTGTTAAGAGCAAACACGGCCATCAGATCAGGGTGATATGCCTGTTTTTCAAAGAGTTTATTCTTAAACGCAGACCTGTTGAATCTTTTGACCTTGAAGTGAAAGATCATTCTGCTTTTGATTACCTATTTGCTATTTCGTTCTTAATTATTTCGCTTTTGTGAATGATCTAAATATTGATTGAACACATTGATTTACTTTTTGCCCCATGTACCGTTATTGTGATTGATGTGACTTTATGTTGGTAATAAAGCCTTTTAAAAAATTATCAGCTATTTTATCAACATCCTAATAATGATTAAAACCATTGATTTTTCTAAGAATATATACAGACAGAGTTGGCTTTATTAGAAAAATTGCTTCAGATATTATTGGAGGATTTTGGGGAATGGAAGTAGAAACTGTAATGTGACGAAAGATGGGAAAAAGTTGGTAATCGCTACCCAGTTAGGCAAAACAAAAATATTGTTTGCACTTGTGTTTATTGTTGTTAATTTAACTGAGATCTCATTCAGTACAAGTACTTCAAAGTGATAATTTTTGTGAAATGACTTTGGGAGTCATTTTGAAAACCTCCCTCTTGTCTTACGGAGTTTATTTATATAGCTGTGTTTCATATTTTATTAGGATACATTGGAAGAGGTAATGATTCCAAGAATAGATATTGAAGCAGGAAGAAAGCCCCATGTTGTACAATTTGTCATTGAAAAGACCTTAAAGCCGGCCATGGAAAATCGAGACAGTCTCTTTGATAGTTGCCAATCTATCTCAAGTGCTTTGGCAAAGAAGATGTTGATACGTGGTAATAAACAATCAACCAAATTTGGGCGGTGGTGTCCAGTAAAGGTAAAGGTCCTTTGTGAAATTTTAAGATACATGTTCTCAACTGTTCTTTCTCTGTCTCTCTCGCCAATATTTTCTCTTTCTCTCTCTCTTTCTCTTTTTCTCTTTCTTTTTCTTTATCTCTTTCCCCTCCTGACTCTCTGTCTCCGTTTCGCTCCCTTTCTCTTTCTCTCTTTCTCCTCCTGTCTCTCTGTCTCTTTCTCGCTGCATCTCTCTTGTAGCATATAATATAGCATTGGTTTTCATTGCATAATCTCCTATGGGTGGTAACATAAATTTCCTCTGTCTTGGTTTCGCTTTATTTCTTTGATTCTTTTCTTTCATTATGATTTGTTGCAACGTATAACACGATCTATAAGGGTTTTTTTGCCTTTTTCTGATGTCTGTCCATATAATTTTTTTGTTTTTTCTCTACTGATAACCGTTGCATTTCATTAGCTTTTGAATTTTATTACAGCAGTTTGATTCTTAATTTAAGAAGAGTAATCATGTTATGAGTGGAAAAAAGTACGATAAGAGGATATAGTTGTGTTCAGATACCTTGCAGATTTGTTTTGTCGTATGATGGATAACGTTTGGAAGTGGAAGACGAGACTTTACTCCTCCAGAGTTTTATACTTACTTACCCTTTACTTTTAAAAGGAATGGCATCATTACAGTGTATAATTGCCTGCAATTTCTATGCAACACTAAAATTTAGTATGGAAAATAAAGCTTTACAAAATAATTTTCGAACTGACCATCAAGATCTGCTAAACCAAACACTCAACGACTTTCCAGGGCAATAACTGTGTAGTTATTATTAATAACTGGGTAATAATTGCTTAGAGGTAATTATTTACCTAGTAAAAGTATTGGCTCCTTTCTGATGGAGTAGTCTTTTGGATAAGATTTGGCTAAGTGTGAGAATCTGGTTAGACATAGCCAGGATGTCTCTTGCTACCTGAGAATACCATATCATACATACTGTTACTGACTATTGGTGGTATGGAATACTGATGAGCTTTTGCAATAGTAGTGTGGTATAAACTGAAAAGTGAAACACTACATTATTATTAATGTTTTATTAGGCACCAAAGCATTTAGTTTCCTACTACTTTCACTCTGGTTTCAGTTTTGAAGAAACGACCTCGTTTAATAGGCAACTGGACCAAACTTATTAAAATTTGAAAGCGAAGATGAGCTAAAATAGGGTTGTTATGTAGGATCTCCACTGAATCCAATTCATATGCATGATGAATATTTAATCTAATATATTGAAATAATTAGTACATGTGATTATTGTAATATGTGATCTTAAAATCAAAATGTGACACCTGTTGAAAAGCGTAAATGTTTATACGAGTTACTCATTACTGGCATGAATTAGCAATTTTGAGGTCAAAGCAATCATATTGTTTGGTAGTGGCCAAGTCAAAAATTAAAAAACGTGGCTCTTATAATATATCTTGTCAACATAGGGAAGCAGGCTTACACTTAGGAAAAGCTTGACAGTGCATCAGAGCTGAAATAATACAAGTAAATTCTTGTAGCAATAAGCTGTTGTTTACCTATTTGTCAATATACTTTTTACAATGCATGTTACTTTGTTTTTTACTCAGTGAACACTTTTGTGATCTTATGTAGTAAAGACTTTCGCTGTGTTTACAGTTGTTATTCTCCTTTAATTTGCAAGGTCAATAAATTTCAATGTGTTTTTTGAAAATATGTGCCCATTTTTTCCCCCTAAATTTATCTTAGATTTTCACAGTAATGGAATATTTAATAGAACGAGCTTTAAGTATCAGCGTTAAAAGCAATTATCCTTAGATATTAAAAAAATTAGCTTAACTGTATTATTTTTCTTTTTTTTCCAACAGCTCATGGATGGTGATATACTTCCTCCCTTTGAAACAGCGAAAAAACCTTTGTTTCCAGTTGTTCACAGGCAATTCATTTACTTCTTGTCATCAGAGGAAGCGAGAGATCAATTTGTTTCATGCCCATCAAAATACACTTTCCAACCACCCCCATTGCCAAGTGTACCTGTACGAGTGGCCATTATAGGCCCACCGAAATCAGGAAAAACCACGCGTAAGTGAACTCTATTACTATCTGTCATTATTATTTATCACATAGTTTCATTATTTGTTTGGCTTAAAGTGTCTATATCAAAAAAGTTTATGCATGTATATAATGCAAACTGCGTACCCAATTCCGCCGGAACTATCCTTGAAAATATGTATACACGTTGCAGTTGCATTATTCAGTTACAGAAAGCTTAAAATATGACAAGCAATTATTTAGTAACAGTTACGATATTAAATTTAAAGAAGCCTAAAATAGTAGTAGTAGTAGTAGTAGTAGTAGTAGTAGTAGTAGTAGTTAGTAGTAGTTAGTAGCAGTTGCGTTACTTTGTTTAAGAAAGCTTAAAATATGGCAAGCAAGATATTTAGTAACAGTTACGATATTAAATTTAAAGAAGCCTAAAATAGTAGTAGTAGTAGTAGTAGTAGTTAGTAGTAGTTAGTAGCAGTTGCGTTACTTAGTTTAAGAAAGATTAAAATATGGCAAGCAAGATATCAAGTAACAGTTGCGATATTAAATTTAAAGAAGCTTAAATTATATAACTAGCAAGATATTTAGTAGCAGTTGCGTTACTTAGTTTAAGAAAGATTAAAATATTGCTGGCAAGGTGCTGTGCTGGAATCAGTTTCTCTTCAATTTTTATTCTCTTGAATATCTCGTAGGACAAGTTGAAATTCTTAACCTTGAGTACGCACACGAGACCTTACTAATATCCATGAACTGTTAATGCGACAGGATTTTATCAATATGTCAAATGTTAAACCAAATGTCTGATGTGTGACAAGAAAGTTAGCAAAAGCAAATATGTATAAACTTTTTACATGGATATAGATTACTTACATCTTATATATAAAAAAACCCTATACATATGGGTATGAAGAAAAAAATTTGGCACAAGACTACCTTGAATGCATTCTTACTTACATGGAATTGACGCTCCTGCAATAAACAACGAAAAGAGTAAGGCTTGCAAAAGTTGAAAATAACAAACCGTTAAGAGAGTGGAAATGAAATCCAATTCAAGTATTAATGAGGATTAACTATGTATACACTGTATATTTTCTTTAAGGTCTTATTATTATTATTAAATTAATGTTTATTCAGGATACAATACATATATGCAAAATATACATATAAACACATCAGTATTTTACATATACTGTAAAAACTGCTATCAATGTGGTCCTCTTTTGACACATTAGTAAACAAAAAGGAAAACAGGAAAAACATAATGAGAATAGAAAGCTAAAAAAACTGCTTTAGGGCTGATCTGAGACTATCAGTACATAGTAAGACACTGAAAATGCTGAAAAACGAGCCTAAATTGAATAGCGGAAATTTAGAGGAATTAATTACTAAAATCTAAAAATCTAAAAATTCAAAGATGCTATTTGAAATCATTGTATTTAAAAATCATGCCTAATTTCATAGTAAAATTTTTATAATCTTCCTCTTTAGGTATTTCTAACTGAAGATCATTGTAAAGTCGACAATTTTCGTAATTGAACGATTGACGACTTATCTGAAGTTTTATCTTAGGAAGTTTTATTGAAAATTTATTATTTCTTGTAACTCTAACGTGCGTCTTAACTTCAAAGAATGAAAAAAGCTGAACAACAAAAGGACCAGAGAAAGACCATAACACACTAAACGAAATTTTAAAGATTTTATTAGGAATAAAATAATGGGTAAAACTAAATTTCAAAACTGAAAACAAAATGAAATTTCAAGGGTTTTATCATAACTACGGGTATTGATGTCACCCTTGAGAAATCGTTCATTTTTTTAAACCATTGCAACTTTCTTTATAGGGATGGGGGGAGGGAGTGTTACTAATGTAATAAATGGACATATTTTTTCTGTATATCTTTATAAAATTCTACTCTACCTTTTTAACAAACAGTTGATGTATTTTGTTTAGATTTTGTTTTGAAAACCAATTCTAGAAGACCAGTGATGAAAACATTGTCTTATTAAAAAGAACTAGCGGGTAATAGCAATTAGTCTTTCTCAATTATGAATTTCCTGTCTGATTTACATAGGTAGGGTACATGAGAAGTAGCCACGTTATTTGGTGTTGTTTATCTGTTAAACTGTTGAAAAAACTTGCATCGAGTAATGTTTTATCTTCAAAGGAATTGCCTGCCTGATTCCTAAGAAGTCAGCTTTTGTGAAAGTCCCACAATGCACTTTTTTGAACAGGCCGATTTTTTATGCGTGTTCTTTCTACAAAAATTACTTCTAATTTTCTGATGATGAACTAATTTTTTTTTCAAAGAAGTGCCAACCCTGTGCTTGAGGTTATTTTTTTCTAATTTACTTGATAAATATAAAAGTATATTTAAGTGGAAAGATCATGTCAAGTATATTTTATTGCAGATAAATTTTGTATTTCCATCTTAATAGGATTGGAAACTAAATAAAGTGGTGTTAAATTTTAAAGCTACCAGATATAATAGCCAATATCTCTTTTAACAAATTTAAATTTCTGCAGGTTGAACCCCCTCATTGGCTATTATTGGTTCACATGTGCGGGCGGTGCTGATTTTTTGTGTATGAGGACGTTGCTACCATTGAAATACGTAAAGAGGAAGATTATAAAAATTTTACTATGAAATTAGGCATGATTTTCAAATAAAATGATTTCAAATAGCATCTTTGAATTTTTAGGTTTTTAGATTTTAGTGATTAGTTCCTCTAAATTTCCGCTATTCAATTTAGGCTCGTTTTTCAGCATTTTCAGTGTCTTGCTATGTACTAATAGTCTTAGATCAGTCCTAAAGCAGTTTTTTAGCTTCCTATTCACATTATGTTTTTCCTTATTTCCTTTTTGTTTACTAATGTGTCAAAAGAGGACCACATTGATAGCAGTTTTTACAGTATATATAAAATACTGATGTGTTTATATGTATATTTTGGATATATGTATTGTTACCTGTATAAACATTAATTTAATAATAATGATTAATAATAATAATAATAATAATAATAATAATAATAATAATTGTCGTCATCAGGTGAAAGATGCATTTTGAATCGACGTGGCCGTGCATACTCTCTAAGCTCTACAGTGTTGATAAAACCTCTACCACCAATTTCTTTGATGTTGTCATAAAATCTAATTTTTAGTCTACTTCTGCTTCTGTTGCTATAGGCAACACTGACTAATAGCTCTTTCCCAATGTCTTTCTGTATTAATACATGGCCAACAAACGCTATTTTTCTGTTCTTAATCGATAGAAATAAAGTTGTGAGTAATGTTGCTATCATTTTTCATTTGTTTCCTGAGTAACCTCACCGCTAGTGTACATGAAGTAATTAATCAGGTACCTTTGATTTGCAAGACACATTTGTTGTCAAACTGACTGAAATAGTAAATATCTATTTTAGCATCATTATGATAAAATAGCTTAAATATAAGTTTATGATAACAGAGAAGTTATCATTTCTGATGTATAAGATTCGGTAAATAAGTAATGTTTGAGCAAGCCCTTTCAAACGAAACAGCCCGTTTATTATCACTGACAAGTAAATTTTTAAATTTGCTTGGGATTTTATTTTTAGTTGGGCTGACATAAATGCTACTGATTGTGTCCTATGTATTTGAAGTTCATGATGCATGCTATACAAAGCGTGTTTTTTAATATTAATTTTATGAAAAATATTTCTTAGATTTCCAAGCACTTTTTTTGAACTATAAAGATGCACAAATGGAAAAAGTCTTTCGAATGTCACTAATAAACGACGGTACCACAGAGCATATTGTTTGATTTTAATTGTTTGTCTGGTTACGATATGAAATAGGTGGTATTAAATTCTGATCTTCATTTTAGAAAATATCTCTAAAAATCTTATTTTTAATTCAGTTTACGTAGACCTATTATCCAAAACTAAATCAAAAACAAATACTGTAGTGTCGGCTAATTAGTTCGACAGTCTATCAGATACTCTACATAAACAATTCAGTGTTCATTGGTTTTCACTGGTGACCTCCCTTTGACTTTCGTCACTACTAATCAGTTTACACATTAAGGAGATATAATCTCTCTGGTAATCTGCTCTCCTTTTCTGGCAGCGGTCAGTTTAATCTTGCCACTCATTAACTGGTGCACTGTTACTTGGGGTTGCCTCAAAGTTTTATCATTGCTCTTATTTTATTTAAACTGTGTATAAATGAGCTACCATAAAACCTGAGATATCGAGTGATACAATTTGCAGATAGTACATCAACCTTCATCCTTGTACAAAACCCCATTACGACAGCTGATGATATGAAATGTGGCCCAAAGAATTTTACAACGTTAAGTACAGCAATAAAAATGCCCTTTAACCCTAAGTCAAAGACGTAGGCTATAAGGTTAATATTTTTAACATAAGAAGTATCAGTAGACTGCCCACAGATTAGGTTAGAAGGTGCACGGGTCAGGAGTCACATTATCTTGGAACTCTGTTTTCTGCTACTATTTACTCCGCATTTCCTCAGAAAAACAATGCAATTTGTACTTAAAAATAGGTACTTGTGTAGTATTTTGAAAGAAAATGTACAGTGACTCTATTATAGCTCCAATTATTTAATGTTCTGATTAAGTTGAACTAAAAGAAATGATAAATTTGATGAGGAGCAGTCACTAAATATGAACACAGAGAATATAAATGTTTTCTTCCAAAAATTTATTGTCTTTACATACCTTTGCTGCATTTTCTAATTACAGTTGCAAAGCGGCTTTCTGAAGAATATGGACTGGTACGCCTTTCAATTGGAGAAGCTGTGAGAATAGTTCTTTACACACAGGATAGTACAGAACTATCTAGTCAAATACAAGAACATTTACGTAGTGGGCTAACGATTCCCGATGAGTTGGCAGTTCAAGCTTTGGAAATTGCTAGTCTTGATGTGCAGTGCCAGACTCGAGGGTTTGTCTTAATATTTGTTGATTACCTTTTTGATGAGTCCGGGATTGCTTTGCATAAATTAACGAAACCCGTGAAGTATAAGAAATTGCCAATTTTTGTTTAGTCTATTGTTTCCTTTATCGATTAATTGATTGATTAATTAATTGATTGATGGGCTAGTTGGTTGGTTGGTTGACATACTATTTGACTGACTGACTGTTAAATCGACCAATCAATATACTGCCAGAATGGTTAAAATGCCAAGATGTCAGCTTATTTTATTATATAACGCTAGGAGACGTATTGGCTGTAGTAAGTTTTTTAAATAACAAATAAGAGCACCATTTAAATATTTTTCGAAAGTCCAACATTGTTTAAAATTTAATGTGTGTTTTACAATGTTAAGAATGGAATGAAATAAACCCTTAATCAATTGCACTCTAAGACAAATGTATGTTTACCATTTATGCGGAATTGAATCTTTTTTTAACTGTCCATTATGTTTTCAACAGGCTCGACACCATTCCCATCCTACATTTTCCTCTCACAACCTTTCAGCAGACTACACTGTTGCATTATGTATTCCTGGTACCAAACACTTGCATTACAAATGTTTGTGGTGTAACGTAATGGAGTGGTTCCTCTGAATAATAAGTCATTTCATACAAGGAAGAAGGTTGCTCATTTTTACCTCCTACTAATTTTTCCTTACCGTTTTTGTATTTTAGTTATGTATTGGATGGGTACCCTCTTACAGAAAACCAAGTGAGGCTCCTGACAGCTAAAAGTATTATTCCCTACGTTACATTTGAATTACGCATAAGTGATACTTCCGTTTTGACAAGAGGAGCTAAAGACAGAGTTTCAGTTAATAGGTGAGAATAACTATTTTCCTTTACTTTGTTAAATTTTTTTGTTACCAAATTCATCTTCTATGATTTGCCCGCTTCATTTTATCATAAAATTCGTTATTTCTTTTTCTGGATATCAGGAAGCAAGAACCAGTGCTTGAATCAACGTTTGTATTGACATTTGCCTAAGCTGTGATAGGGAACATCAATGTTTTTGTTTTTTAATTCGTAACGTTTTCCACGTCACAGTATAGCACAGAACATTGTCGGTGGTTATTGGTACTGGAGAATGTTCTGGGAAACAGCTGTTGTATTAGAATTTTCTGGAGTATGTACTGGGATTTTCAAATGACTTCCATAAATATTTTAGTTTCATTAGTTTGATAAATGTGTTATGACTTGTGCCAACTGCACTATCAGAACTTCTTCCTTCCTTGGTGGTCAGAGAGGAAAGTGGCGGGGGGGGGGGGGGGGGGGGGGGGAGGGGGAGGGAAGGGATGGATGAAATAAGCTAAGGTAGGTCATAGTTAATACCAGTGTGAATTTTCGTTATACAATATGCGTAAATGTACTGGGCTATACTGGAATTTTGCCTCAATTTCGTGGTAGCCACCGTTATAGTGAACTGACAGTGAACTGTACACCTATGCAGAAGACAAACAGAACAGGGTAAAATATTCAGCGGCATGGCATAAAAACAACAATATGGCACTTTTGTAAATAATCGTTTACTACCCTTCTATACCCGAGTAACATGTATAATACAGAGGACTACTGAAAGCTTTGTGAAGTTATTATACAGTTATTTTGTAAATGGTCATCTCCCACTTACATTTACTAAGTTGATATAACGGAGAAAAATATTTATTAAATTTAATTCAATAATTCAAAGTTTAACTTCTGTTCACACTTTTATATAACCCAATTATGTAATCCAACAAGAAAAAAATAGTTTTTTTTCAAATCATACTGAGCTTGTATTGGTTTTTTTAGTACTAGTTTTTAATATGTATGTTTTTAGTGTTTTTGATTGCTTACTTTATATAAAAAACGTGACGTTTGTAGGTAAGATGACACTTTTATTTTATAACATTTTAATGAACACTTGTATGGCTTTTGTTGCTATACTGATAACATTAATCACTTCAACATTGGCCACAGCTATGAGTTCAAAACTCATTCTGGGCTACGATTGTAACAGTAATCATTTTTAATAAATCATGAAGGAACTACTACCCATCCCTCACCATTACACACACTTACACAAGCTATAAACTGCATCCTTACAGCCCTAACTTGTCTATGACTTTGCATAATCAATCAATCAAGTTCAGAATACCCTCAAAACGGTCGATCTTAAATTTTCATTTCCTACACTATATTGTGCTCACTTATTCAGTGCTGTAGCTTCCAAGACCCCAATAGTGATCCCATTCCAACCAATACAATACTAGATACATTAATACTCGCCATACGTTTCTTCTTGATTTTTGTTGCTCTATTCATTTTTTAATGGTATTGTACCTTTACATTTCTTCACCAATTGTCGTTTTATTTTTATTGCCGTGCCAAGGTCCTGCCACTAAACTATTTGTGTGATCTTTAATTGTTTGCAGTTTTGCTATTTACTTTGAAAGACCTAGTTGGACGAAACGTCGTTTTCCGTCATTTATTCATCATATAGTTCTTATTGTACTTCGTGATTGTGTTTATTTTGTGCTACTTTAGTGTCGTTTTTGCTATAAGGTGGTTTATTAGCTTTTGACAAGTCTCTCTTTTTTCAGATATAGGAACTTTATCATGTCATTAGTGGTAAGCTTTTTCTTGGATACATTTCGAGAACTACTTCTTCCATCGGAAGGTAGAAATTGGGAGAAGTATCTCTCGAATTGTTATTCAGAAAAAGTTTACGACTTATAATATGATAAAGTTCCTATATCTATGGCTTTCACTAAGTGTATAAAGGCAAAAATCTCTTTTTTTATCAGGGTATACGCACTTCATGACAGTCAAAGTATTCTAACAATCAAGGTTGCACATTACCATAGAGAAGTTCCATTTGTGCGTAACTGGTACCAGGAGCAACACCGTAATTTGTTTGTTATTGATGGGGAACGCTCTAAATGGTGGATTTGGGAAGCTGTTACAAATCATTTAAAGCACGTCGTTAATGAGATTAGGGTCTATGTTGATCGAAGTGCAAAAGGTACCGTTAAGCAGTTCTCTGTATTTCTTTGTGTCAACCTTTTCTTGCTTTATTTAAAGGTGACATTTCTAGACGTTTATCGCCCATGTAGTGCGCGTTTTCCGAGAAAAGGAGGGTAATGCAATCATAAGTCAATTTTATGAATTTGGTGATTTTTTTCTGTAGAGAAATAGGGTACATACCTGTGTCAATGTAGGAAGTATTGAAGGGGGGAGGGGGATAAGGACTGTAGATGATTAAAATAGTAAATTAAGTCTTTCATATTAGTTTTCTGTAGACATTTCATTAAATATTTTGCATCATTAAGAACAAACCAGTAGTGGTCCAGTGGTTAAATCAACGGATAACCATGCTTCGAACCATGCCATGGTTCGAAGTTCGAACCCCGGCCACCTCCCTGGAAGTACTGCAGATAAAAATACTCTGCTTCACAGAGAGTTATTCCACTTTCAAATAGGTTAGTGTCTTTTTAGAGGCAGAATTTGGCGTGATAGAAATCTTGGGACATTCACCATCTTTGCATTAGTCCCGGTCCATCCAAATTGATCAAAGCACTCAGAAAAAATTCCGAAATGCTTTGAAGTGGTGAGTTGAGCCATCCCAGTTTTCAACACTCAAAGTAAAACCTCATAAGTGTGAATCTAGAAGAAGTAGACATCACGCATAGTAAAAATNCGAACCATGCCATGGTTCGAAGTTCGAACCATGCTATGGTTCGAAGTTCGAACCCCGGCCACCTCCCTGGAAGTACTGCAGATAAAAATACTCTGCTTCACAGAGAGTTATTCCACTTTCAAATAGGTTAGTGTCTTTTTAGAGGCAGAATTTGGCGTGATAGAAATCTTGGGACATTCACCATCTTTGCATTAGTCCCGGTCCATCCAAATTGATCAAAGCACTCAGAAAAAATTCCGAAATGCTTTGAAGTGGTGAGTTGAGCCACCCCAGTTTTCAACACTCAAAGTAAAACCTCATAAGTGTGAATATAGAAGAAGTAGACATCACGCATAGTAAAAATTTGAAGTTCTGGTATACAACGGTAAGATATCAACGCCGTGATGACAAAAATTTTAGGTTAGCGCAACTACTTAAAAAGATTTTTAATTCTGTCTTGTCATTTTATGCTTATGATAATGATCTACACCCACTTGTATTAAACATCATTTAAATTTTTGTATTTCTCACTTACCCATAGGGTTAGCAAGTAGAATTTCCGACCTCTGCATTACACCAGATGAACTTGAAGGTCGACTAGGTGCAGTAGGTCATTACTGCCCGGTTAGCCTGATCGATCGTGGTGAATTGGTAGATTGTTCCGAACAGGAGTCTTTGGAGTTTGCAGCCGAGTTTAGAGGGCATTACTTCAGATTTGCTTCTGAAAAAGAATTAGAGATATTTTTAGAAACCCCAGAAAAGTATGTGCCCCCGCTAGCCAGTAGATCTTTGCCAGAGCCCCACCTTCTCCCCCAAAAGCGTAACGGGGATGTGCTTGTCGGTGAGTTTCCTAGTCAACTAGAACTGCAAGGATATTGCCCAGTCACGTATATGGATGGAGATCTCAGGTGAGTATTTTACAGTTGGTTCAGGGAGTTAAACAGATCTGATATTCTGTATATTTCACTTGCTTTTCGCTACAACAAGTACTTTAAGAAACGTGTATTTTTTGTTAGATTATCTTTAACTGAAAATAGGCATAGAAAATATCGAGCGACATAAAGAGAACAGAATACGACACATTTTTTGTTTGCTTTTAGATAATAAAGGCTGCAGTAGTAATTTGACTAGCATTTTGTCTCATAGAAGATTGCTATTTGATTTTTCAATCCTTAGCTCCGTTTTCCACTCCATTCTTAAAAGGTTGATTTCCTTACGCTTCTTGAGTAAGTGGCAGTGTTCAGTATGTCAGGCCATATCTTCGCATATCAAGCAAACTTCAAATTGTGTACAAATATGAGTGTAGTTCCTAAGCCCTATTATTTCTATTTTGTTAATGTTTTAGGTATGAGGCTCTCAAGACTGGAGACCCATCCTATATTGTCGAATACAAAGATAGCTTCTACGCATGCTGCACGGCAGAAAAGAGGGAAAAATTCATGAGGTTTGCAAGTGTTGTATTATTATAACTATGCTGCACGGCAGAAATGCTGCACGTGTAGCTATGTCGACTAAGAGAACATCCAAGTAAAATATTGTTTTGACACTGGTATTCACCTATAGGTGAAACAAATCATTTACATTAATTTTTAAAAGATCGAGTGCTAACACCCTTAGCCTATTATTTGTTCACTCCAAAGTCCATTTGTTAGTTAAACCCAAGACTTCTTTTGTTTAATTGTTTGGGCGTCTTTCAAGTTGTTAAAGGTTAAGAATTTGGAAATCGTACCAAGAGTAACATTTATATTGATCAACATAATGTTTTTTAACACTGTTTGGCGCTAAAATTCCAAAATAACCACAAAAAAAGTTGTGCCACGTTTTGTTCATGATGGAAATAGAAGGACGACTTAAGTTAGCTAAAAACGTTTTGTGATTGGCTCCCCAAGATAGTCGAATAATTCGAATAACATGAACAGATTCATTTTGTTTCCAATGTGGAAGCAACTTTATTAGATTAAACGTTTCTAAATATAAAATAGTTGCAAAAATGATTTATTCTAAAATTTTAATCGCATTGATATATTTGAATTAATACTTTTTTATTACCAAATGACAAATGGCAATGAACTTATAAACATTTTTTGCCACATGACTGTTTCAAATGGCCACTCATAAGAAGTAGTGATGTGTTTTACATCCTCCATTTGCTTTTGTTACTGCCAGAATAGAGTTTAGCTTTATGATTTTTTGTAGTTGTGGTGTCTTGGTACAAAGGGTCTTTAAGGAAAGTGTGTTCAATCAGTATGAAACTGATTTAAGTAACGATTTTTAACCTTGTCTTACTAAATTGGCGAGCTGTCAGAGGCCCATTACACATTGCCTCACTATTTAAAGTCAGACAACTGCAGCATTACAGTAACTCCACAGGCAAAGGTGACTAAAGAAATTTTGATTTTTTAAGTAGTGCCATCATCGGTCTGGATGGGCACTTCCAATTCAAGCCCAGAGAAAGGTAACACAGCATAGTCTGGATTCGTTTATTGATCTTTGAAGAATCTTTGATAAACGAATTCTTTGATAAACGAATTCGATCTGTGACATAAGCAAACTTGATCCATCAGGTCAAGTTATGACTAGGTGGACTGAAGATATGTACCCAACCCTCACAGTCATTTTACTACTTAAATCAAGAAAATGTAGAGAATTGGCTGTATCCAATTGCCCAGGATAGTAACCCATAGCCACTCGCTTCCAAAAGGGCAACTGTTTAAATCTGTTGATTAGTTCAGTTAAATAACTGAATTGGATTCTTAGTGAATTGGTATCGTGAACTTGACACACCATTTTCAAATATGTTGTGACTGTTGTGATTATGTCATAATATGCCTTATCATGTGTTGCACTTTAGCGGCAGGCTTCTATTTTATTGTTTGTTTCGTAAAATTGGGACTCAATGAACTGGGCCCAAAGTTATCATGTATTAAATTTAGAGTAATTTATCTGATTGTCTTACTATATTTTAATATATATACTGTACCTACAAAAAAGAGGGAATAGGTCAAGATTCGCCGAAGGTTTAAAATGGATATATATATATATATATATATATATATATATATATATAATAAACTTGGAAATAACTACATTTCTTGAGGAACTAATTATTTTACGTATTTAAAGATTATCAGGCACATTTGATCTGATTGCACACAAAACAATTCTTTACTACACAAGCCAAAGATTTGACAATGCTCAAAAGACTGATCGTTGCTCTTGTATTTCATTAAGGTGTTTTGATACACACAGAACTCTGTTTTTCGGATATATATATATATATATATATATATATATATATATATATATATATATATATATATATACAAATATGGAATGTTTAGGTTAAATTAGTACACCTAGTCGTGAAGGTCATAAATCTCAAAACTTGCTAATAACGTCTAGAATTCTTTATTATTGAAGGCTACCATTGGAAACAAGTTGTGTTCGAATTTATTCGTTTATACTATTTATTTATATTATTTTTATGTTCGAATATATATTTTTTTGTATTTTGAATGTCTTTTATGTCTTTTAACTGTAATTTTCCACTGGCAGAGAGAAGGTAATGTAATACTGTAAGGAGACCACTATACCATACCTCAATAATGAGAGCAGCCACCTAATAATAGAACTTACTACTCGCAATAATAATATGGTAATTCATCTTGCAAGTTGTTGTTAGTAAGAATAAATATAATGAGTACAGCACTGATAATTGAAAAATCTTATTGAATGTGGTAATGGTTTATTGCAATTTTTTTCTCAAAGACTGCCGGAAAAATACAGCAATATCGTTCTTCCAAGGAAACTCCCTCCTCGCAAAGAACCAGTTCCTATAGCAAATCTTCCGATGATTGGGTACATGGAACAATCAGTTTCTGTAGCAATAACAAAAGCAATGACTGCCGCTGGATGTTTCAAACCAAAATATCCCTTTCTGACACCACGCCAGTCAGCTTTGCTTTATGTTGCTTATCACCTGAAAGGTAAGGAGGTTATTTGTTTATTTTCATATTTATGCCCATATTTATTTGCATTTGTTTGATGCGGCCATATGTGGTCGAAAACCGGAAAGACTGATCAAACTTTCAGTTTGAAAATATTTGTAGACAAAGCTTATTTTTCGTCATGCTGTGGGTGAAGAGCACTCACAACGCATGAATTACAAGCATTTTTCAAACCAAACTGCACATCTAGTAACAGCAGGAAAAAGAAAGGAAAGAAACATGTATAATTTTTGAATTAAAGTCGTTCATCTGTGAACAATTGGGACTGAGCACTGTTTTTCTTCATTTAAGTGTTTGCTGCTCTTTTAAGAAGCAGCAAGCAGCGAGTTCCAAGTCAACCCTTGTTCGAATTCGATAAAAGCACCAGTGGAAGTGTCACCGTTTTTAGGGTTTATAGGTGCTATATATGATAGACAGTGTCTTCTGTGTCTCTTCGTTTAATACCACTCCCATTACTCTAGGGCTCAGCTAGTCACCCTGCTGATGGCTTGCGTCATAGTAATAGTTGCAGCCATCTGTTTCTAGTTTAATTTTTTGTTAAAACAGTTTAAACTACAATAACGGCCCGGAGTNGACTGAGCACTGTTTTTCTTCATTTAAGTGTTTGCTGCTCTTTTAAGAAGCAGCAAGCAGCGAGTTCCAAGTCAACCCTTGTTCGAATTCGATAAAAGCACCAGTGGAAGTGTCACCGTTTTTAGGGTTTATAGGTGCTATATATGATAGACAGTGTCTTCTGTGTCTCTTCGTTTAATACCACTCCCATTACTCTAGGGCTCAGCTAGTCACCCTGCTGATGGCTTGCGTCATAGTAATAGTTGCAGCCATCTGTTTCTAGTTTAATTTTTTGTTAAAACAGTTTAAACTACAATAACGGCCCGGAGTACCAACAGACCTTCAATGGTCAGCGGATGCCAAGAATTCTGAATTAAAGACGCCACATCCGAGATTAAAGACTGAAAATATGGTAGTACTGGTCTACACAGACCGGGAAAACTCTTTTATGTTCCAAAAATAGCCTCTACTTTTCCTTCAGTATCGTTAGAGGCTCCCTTTCCAATTTTTTTATTGTTAAAACGTTCCTTCACTCTGACTCTCTTTACAGTCTTGCGCTTAGCGAGAGAACTCTCAGTGGTAGTATTGTTAGTGATGACCTTCATGTTGGTGGCTATTTGTCTTTGTTTCGACTGCACTCTACAACTCTATTCGTGGTCTTTTTATCTTTTCTTGACTGTATCTTCCAGGTGTTAGAATACAAGAACTTAAATCTGAGGATAAGGCTTTCATATGCTTCAAATTGTCTCTTCTCCAGGCCACTTGGTACCTACTTTTCTGGTATCGATGCCCCTCCTCTGCTTCTTGCTGAGTTATTGAGACAGTATAAGATTCTATTAATAAGGCTTTGGACAAACATCACATTACTAACATCTGTTTTTGGCAACTTCAGTGCTCATCACATGACCTGGTTGACCCATTCCAATAGGACTGACAGACCCGGAGGGATACGTACATCTTCACCCTTGCTCGTGCTCTTGTGCAACTTGTTGATTTTGTCATCAAATTTTCTGATTCAAACTTTTAAAACTCAGAAGCTTCTCGTTAAGATGAACACTGAACAATTTTATCTTTACCTTTTTCTGGATCTTCTGGTCATGATGTTGTCACTGGAGAGGCTAAAACCCATTTCAATTCTTATTGATAAGCTATTTCCTCGTAAGGCTTTTCAATTTGTGAAGCTTACTGGTATGGATTTTTTCAACATCTTGGTAGTATTTCTAGGGATTCAGTTTGTATCAAATCGGTTTCTGATAGTGAAACTGAATTCCTGGAATGGGTTTAGGTTAGTATTGCAACATTTATTCCTAGTCATAGTTACAAAGTCAATCATCATTCTACTCCATGGTTTAATAATTAGTATTATTGCTCATGACAAGAATTTGTTTGTTCAGTTTAAAGATAATGGACCTGCTGAATCTCAGGTTTCCTTCAGATAGCCTACAAACGATTAGAAAAGAGTCATTTGTGATGGTAAATCTCGCAGTGCTAAGTGGTTTTGTAAATCTGTTCTTTTTCAGTATTAAAAGTTGAGATTCTGGAAGATATACAACAGTGTTATAAAGTCTGGCAAGCCAGTGGTTCTTCCACTTCTTGACGGTGTTCGGTTTACTCCATTCTCTGGGAAAAACGCTGTACTGCTTTTCGCTAATTCTAGTTTAAATGACACTGGTGTTGCCTTGACAAGTTTCCCTTCGCAAACTGATCAGATTTTAGACTGTGCTGTCATAAATATAAGTTTTGTTGCAAAGATTACTCATGGGTTTGGTCAATCTAAAGTTCTTAGTTTAGGTTCGATTTCGGTGGATGTTTCGAAAAAGTGTGCTTCTTAGCCATCTTCTTTGCTGTACAAATTGTTACGTCTGTGCGTATCTGGCTTTTATTTTCTATTTTCCCGGAAAGCTTATAATGTGCCTGTCTTTAGGAATAAAGGCAGTGCATCAGACCCAGGAAAATGTCATTACCAAGTTTTTAAAGGAACTGAGGTCGTGGAATTCCTGCAGAGTCTAGGTATCTTTGTCGATGTTCAGATTTGGAGGATCTCGCTCTACTGGTGACCTTTTGACAGTAATCACACACCGTATTCATAGTTTTATGAACAAATATTTCCAAGGACACACTATAGCTCTGGATATTTCCAAACCATTTGATAAGGCGTGACATACAGTCTTGCTTCATAGGCGTTTTTGTTATAGTATTGGCGGAAGGGCGTTGATTTTATGCATTGAAATGCATGTCACACTGATATAATTACATCTGATGAGTATTGCATTAATGCTGGTGTTTCTCAAGGTTCTATTCTTGTTCCAACTCTCCTCCGTCTTTGTATCACTGGTCTTCCTGGTAAATGATAATATTTGTTGATAACACTGCCTTTACTTTGGGGTTAGCTGCAAGAAAGTTCAACAGGAACCAGTCAAACTTGCAGGAAACTTTAAGTCTAACCTTTAAGTTATTAACAAGTGGGGACGAAAATATATCGTGTTCAGTCTCATTGAGAAAAGCAGCTAGGGAACTTATTTTTGAAGACCCATCACGGAATAATAGAGACAGTAAAAAAACCTTTGCCTCTTCTGTACTGTGGAAGTTTTTATAGTGATCTTTTAAGGTATTGTTTATATTTAAAGTTGCAAAGCCTTTCAATTTTGCTCTAGTTGTCAAGACTGCTTGTGCTGAACTTTCATATTAAAAAAACAACCAGAATTTTCAGATAATTTAACTTTTAACATTAAATTGTTGTGATGTTTTGTTTGATCTCCACCGTAAAGTGGTCACAAAGGACTACGATTTATACAAGGCATTGTTTGATGCATGACAGAAAAATGGTAGTGATGTTAGAGGATCGTTGTTCTCCTAATTACACCCATGATATCATGTCTCTGAGCTTCCATTTTGATACAGGACCCAATAAACATAAAGTATTAAATGGTACAAGATTGCCCCATTAGGTGTAGTAGGGTGCTGGTACTTTCTTTTTAGCTCGACTTGATGACTATTGTCCAAATTCCTTCAGGGAAAATGTTTTTTTTTAATTTTGTTTCTAGATCGTAACTGTGAAATTTATTGCAATTTTTTATTTATTTGAACAGCATATAATCCCAAAGGCAGTGACTATGTTCGCAAGAAATATAAACAAAAACTGAAACAATTTGAAGAAAGATGTCAATTAATAAAATACCTTGGCAAAATAATGACTCCCAAATATTGTGAACCTGAAGATCGTCCAACGGATTTCGATCATAAGCTTCTCAGTTTCATATCTTTGAAAGGAATTCCGCCTGCAGCAAAATGGTTAACATAGATCGACATTTGCAGACATCATTGGTTTTATTTAATGTACAAATATTGACTGTGTTGTATAAAGATTTTTTTCCTCGTACTGTATCCATTTGTATCAAAGATTTGGGGACGAGGTTCTGGCTTAATCGTAATTATTCTTCTTTTAAAGTAGTTTTTTCAATAATGCATTGATCGTGTACAATTCAAAAACTGGAAAAATTGTTTTACAAAATATTTTTGAAATATCTAGATCCCTTATTGTCTCAGCTCCTAATGTTTCCTTGTGATACTTGCGTCTAAAGCTTTGCGACGTGGATCCCACAGGATATGTGCCAATTGTTTTGTCACATATACAACGAACGTCTTTGCCAAAGAAATGGTATGCGGAATTCACTGGCTTAAATTTTGATAGGCAAGTATGGTGCAATAAAGACCTTACTGAATAGCAATATACAAAGTCTAGGGCAGAAGAAAATACTAACAGAGTCAACAAACGAACATGCAAAACAAAAAATAAAGGATGATAACAAGCGACTGAACCGAGGGAAGTTGGGTGCTCAAGGTGAGAAAATCTTTTCAGTGTAACAGGAAAATGAAAACGGTTTTAAAGCAGAGTGAAATATCGAAAACCCGCATATGAGCACTTTATAAAGTTGGTTATTGTTTCGAGTTGTTAAAGAAAATCGTTTTATACCAGAAGAAAGCTAGGATAAACAACCATCTTTCTTTACGCCACACACTAGCTGGTTCGAGAAATAAGGGGAAATACTAGCTATGGCAACACGTGAAAGTCAGTTAAATAAGCTATCCTAACTCTTACCTTGATAAATATCTTGATGGATGTAAAATCCCTTATAGTACTACCTATTCATGTACACGATCTATATATTCACAGTTTAGATCAGTATAGCCCTAGGCTTTTTAGATTTTTAAAGAATTTTTATAGATAACAGTCCAAAAGCTATAGAAACTGTGGAGGGACTAAAGCTCACACCTTGAACAGAACTTGGAGTTCATCATACCTAGTATTCAATTAACGTGAGGGTATTTGCAAAGTTGGCCAGGGAGTTAATTGACGTAGTTAACTATTATTAATCGCCTCTTGATTTCCAGATACTCAGCTATTAAATGTACTAGTATGAAACAGGTACATCCAACTAACATTGACTGTCACATCTAAAAAACGGTTTACTAGTTTACCTCTTGCCTACCATTTACAGATCCCATCCATTGACAAAGGCCTGCACATCTAACATACGTTTTTGTCACCATTTGCTAGAAGATCATTCAAAATGGTATTGCAGCAACTGGGCTGATTCCAATTCTATGCTT
>RDPX01000021.1:179929-191066 GCA_003991215.1 Morbakka virulenta | reverse complement strand
ATTAAATGGTACAAGATTGCCCCATTAGGTGTAGTAGGGTGCTGGTACTTTCTTTTTAGCTCGACTTGATGACTATTGTCCAAATTCCTTCAGGGAAAATGTTTTTTTTTAATTTTGTTTCTAGATCGTAACTGTGAAATTTATTGCAATTTTTTATTTATTTGAACAGCATATAATCCCAAAGGCAGTGACTATGTTCGCAAGAAATATAAACAAAAACTGAAACAATTTGAAGAAAGATGTCAATTAATAAAATACCTTGGCAAAATAATGACTCCCAAATATTGTGAACCTGAAGATCGTCCAACGGATTTCGATCATAAGCTTCTCAGTTTCATATCTTTGAAAGGAATTCCGCCTGCAGCAAAATGGTTAACATAGATCGACATTTGCAGACATCATTGGTTTTATTTAATGTACAAATATTGACTGTGTTGTATAAAGATTTTTTTCCTCGTACTGTATCCATTTGTATCAAAGATTTGGGGACGAGGTTCTGGCTTAATCGTAATTATTCTTCTTTTAAAGTAGTTTTTTCAATAATGCATTGATCGTGTACAATTCAAAAACTGGAAAAATTGTTTTACAAAATATTTTTGAAATATCTAGATCCCTTATTGTCTCAGCTCCTAATGTTTCCTTGTGATACTTGCGTCTAAAGCTTTGCGACGTGGATCCCACAGGATATGTGCCAATTGTTTTGTCACATATACAACGAACGTCTTTGCCAAAGAAATGGTATGCGGAATTCACTGGCTTAAATTTTGATAGGCAAGTATGGTGCAATAAAGACCTTACTGAATAGCAATATACAAAGTCTAGGGCAGAAGAAAATACTAACAGAGTCAACAAACGAACATGCAAAACAAAAAATAAAGGATGATAACAAGCGACTGAACCGAGGGAAGTTGGGTGCTCAAGGTGAGAAAATCTTTTCAGTGTAACAGGAAAATGAAAACGGTTTTAAAGCAGAGTGAAATATCGAAAACCCGCATATGAGCACTTTATAAAGTTGGTTATTGTTTCGAGTTGTTAAAGAAAATCGTTTTATACCAGAAGAAAGCTAGGATAAACAACCATCTTTCTTTACGCCACACACTAGCTGGTTCGAGAAATAAGGGGAAATACTAGCTATGGCAACACGTGAAAGTCAGTTAAATAAGCTATCCTAACTCTTACCTTGATAAATATCTTGATGGATGTAAAATCCCTTATAGTACTACCTATTCATGTACACGATCTATATATTCACAGTTTAGATCAGTATAGCCCTAGGCTTTTTAGATTTTTAAAGAATTTTTATAGATAACAGTCCAAAAGCTATAGAAACTGTGGAGGGACTAAAGCTCACACCTTGAACAGAACTTGGAGTTCATCATACCTAGTATTCAATTAACGTGAGGGTATTTGCAAAGTTGGCCAGGGAGTTAATTGACGTAGTTAACTATTATTAATCGCCTCTTGATTTCCAGATACTCAGCTATTAAATGTACTAGTATGAAACAGGTACATCCAACTAACATTGACTGTCACATCTAAAAAACGGTTTACTAGTTTACCTCTTGCCTACCATTTACAGATCCCATCCATTGACAAAGGCCTGCACATCTAACATACGTTTTTGTCACCATTTGCTAGAAGATCATTCAAAATGGTATTGCAGCAACTGGGCTGATTCCAATTCTATGCTTCCATCTCTAGCTTTCTTCAATCTAGGAATAAATTTGAAGGACACTGCAAACTTCCCAACGACCCAAATGTCAGATATGTTTAATGCCGCAGAGAAACTTATTTAACTCATTTTTCCCTTTGTATAAATATCGTCATCTTTATAGTTTGGAAACACAAATATGACTGGAAACAGTTCAAAGATTATATTGACTGATATATTTTTAATTGACATTTATAAAATGTAGACTTGCTATTCTTTCACAAGTGGCTAGTATGGTTATTATGTTAACAATATGAAGAACTAAAAATCAGGTGAAATAAATAAGCAATCCATCCCTGAACACCTGAACAAGGGAACCACGATGTTTAAAACAGATAGAAGGAGGAGGAGAAGGATCCACCAAATCTACATAGATGGGTGGAAGACTGACATTTTCTCCTCAAGACCAATAACAATGAAAACAGATCATTCACCCTTTGAGAATTGGAGCACCTTTGACAAAATAAATCAGATCTTTTCAATTCAAGGTTTCCCTTGTAATTCGATAAATGACGCACGCTATGAAGCATAGCTTTACATGTCACACCTGCTTTGTTATCTTTAATTCATCATAACATTTTTATTTAGTACAGACATTCTCCAAATAGCTGTACTCTTTCACTTGCTTAATTTTGATGTTAAAAGTTTATAAACCACACTTTGGGCTATCAGGTCTTCTCACAACCATACATTCTGTCTTCTCTAAATTAATAATTCGTCCTTAATTTCTGCTTTTTTCGACTACCTTGTTTAATAAATCTTAATTTTTGTTCTAAAAATGCTGGCAGCACAGGGCCATCTACATAGCGTATGTTGTTAAAATTATTTTCACCCATGAGAAGGTCTGGTAGGCATTCTAATTCTCTCAGAATCATTTCTCAGTAGAAGTTGAAGAAACAAGGCTCGAAAACGCAACCTTGTTGCATTTCTCTCCCTCTATTTTAGTATAATCTCTAAGCTCCTGTCTGCATACAAGCTGTCTGTTCCCAGTACAGACTGCGGACTATTCTTTTGTCTTTTATCTTTTATATCAAGTTGCAGAATACCTTTACTCTAGCAAATGGTTTTGTGTAGTCAATAAAACACATCTTTTGACATACCCTAACTTCTATTGCACGCTCCAAAAATGTTTAACAATGAAAATAGCATTTCTCGTTTCAGCATACTACACAAATACGCATTGTTCTTTTCCTGTTTCTTTAGGTATTCTGCTCAGTGCTATTTTCATTCTATCCGTCAGTATTACATTTTAATGCGGCCCGACCTACCATATAATCTAGCGAAGCTCACATTAAGTGTACTTGCTTTTTTCAGTAGCGCTATAAAAATTGATTTTATAAATTATCCGTTATTTCACTGAGGTTGTAAACTTGATCTCAATGGCAATCTAATTCAGTTCTTTTGTTTTGTTTCTCTTCATCTTGCCTTTTATTGCTAAAAACTCAAATTTTAGTATCTGGAGCTCCTTTCATACTGTTACATATTATTGGCTCTTATCCGCTGTGGTGGAAACATTCTGTAACGTATTCATTTCACCACTGCAGTATTCAGGAATTATTCAATCGTTGCAGGATCCAGTTTTCTATGATGATAATTTAACCCTTTTATTTGCTACTTCCAGCCAAAGACCATGTTTTCTTCCCTGTTATCGCCTTCTTCTTCTTATAGATACTAGCATTTTCTGAATTTTTGATCTATTACGTCTTCCTTTAAGCCAAGCATCCTTTGCTTATTTCATTGAACAGTGATAGTTTTCTCCAGACTCCTGTACTCTGCAGTACGTCTTGAAAGTATCTGTTGTCTCTCTTTCAGGTGGAGAATTTCATTCGTTATCCATTCCTTTCAACTTTTCTCATTTTCTTAGGAATGACTTCTTTTGCTACTGACGGTAGTATTTTTGTTACGGTGCTCCACTTTGATGCACCACTGGTTTCTGAAGCCTTGCAAGAATTTTAAACAGCGATTGTGTATTCTTGCTTTAAAACCTTGTCAATGTGGAGTCTTTTGTATTTAAGTTTTGAAGTTGACCTGGTTTTCTTTTGTTTTCGTAATCTAACTTCCAGCTTGCAAACAACTGTGAGATGGTCGTTTCTGCAGTCAGAGCGTGGTATGTTCTTGAGTGCAGGATAGCATTTCTAAATTGTTTTTGATCATTATATAGAATATCTGATTTTTGATGTGGGCTTCTACTCTTTTCCAGATCCGTAAGTGTGTTGAGTCTTCTTAGAGGCAAGGTTAAAACTTGACACTTCGCAGTACGCTTCTGAGCCCATTTTTCTCTTCGCTCGTTATATGATGCAAGTTCCTGTTAATCAAACGTTTTGATATCCTGTTCATCCCTTACCTTTTAATTTCAGATCTTCTGAAATAATAATGATTTCTTGAGACTTATATTGAGGCTTGTTACTTTCTAGCGTTTCATAAAACATCAGTTTCTCATTCGGTTCTCCACAACGTGGCTTCCTACATACTTACAATGTCGAATGACCTTCCTTGTAGTTTCACAAAAAGGACCCTGTCTGACAATTGTCAGCATTCCAAAACACAGTTCTCTCTGTTTATGTCTAGTATTAGTCCAACACTTTTTTCATACATATTACCTCCTGAGAAAACTACTCAGTTATTGTCACACACGAAATTCCCATTTTTCTTTCATCTGGTTTTGCATACTCCTTAGAATGTTAATGTCAAACTGTTTCCTTCCTTGTTTCACATTTTCTAGCTTACCAAAATGATTTAACGTCCCAATATTCCATATCCCGATTTTGATTTTTTTGGTTGCGTACAGTCGCTGAATGATGGTCAAGCGCTACTTGATGCAAAAAGTCAACCTTAATGAGCGAGGAATCAGTTTCAAATAAGCTGATTAAAAAATAATCACCTCCACGCTCCATATCTTTTAACTGTACACTGTCATGATTATTCTTGGGAAAGATAGTGGAGTGGTTTCCAGTTGTCTCCTTCACAGTGTTTTCATCAAGACACCATCTCTAGTTATATGGTGATTGACCGTCTGGAATTCATCCACCCTTTGATAGCTCTTGTTTTTAGTTGTACTGTCTTAATAGTCCGACCTCCTCGTCTACGCTAAGGTAAATAGGAGTGGAGTTGCCGGCGAATAAATCGCCGGCAGCTCGACCATGGAACAGGTGGTACTGAATTACATGTCACCAGTAGCAAGTGTGACCCTTACCTGATCCTATAAACATTTACAGTACAAGTAAACAACTACACTTGAACCTCGATTATCCGAACAATAGGGGTGGAAAGCAATTTGTTTGGATAACTGATTGCTGGGATAACTGATTATCCGTAAACAAACGACACCTTACTCGATATACATGTTCATGTATTAACGTTAGAACAAACGTTTAGAAATGTATTTACATGTATTTCTCTATGGTTTAAATGAAGTATGTACTGACTGTTTCCTTGTGAAATGGTTGAAATACACAAACTACGCAGGTATTATTGTCCAAACATTAAAAAAAGTTTGCCAAAGTATGTCTTCCTAAATATTTACCCGGACCGGAATACCTTGTTCGAATAATCCGAAATTCGGATAATTGGTGTTCGGATAATCGAGGTTCAACTGTAATGCGCTTTTATATGTATACTCTGACTCCTCAGTCAAGAGAAATAAAATAAAGTACCTATTTTTGACAAAAAGACAAAACAAAAACTTTCCTGATAAAAATTTTATACTTTAAAATCATTTTTCTATAGTCATGCGATAAAAAGTCTTGTTCAAATATAATTCCAATAGAGTTAGCTAAGCTTTAATTTTGAAAGTTTGATACTGGCAGGCACATCTTGGATTTCATTGGCACATTTTGAGGTAAACAGTCCTCAGACAAAGGTTATTACAAAGCATCATTAGTATGGTATTAATAGCTAAGTATTAAAGCACACTAGCGTTTACCACTAGCGTTTAGATTCATTAGTTTTCTCATAGATTTACTTCAAATAGACAGACAAACAAACATACTCACTTTTACTTATATATATATATATATATATATATATATATATATATGTACTTACTTACTTACTTACTTCAGCCTGGAGATTGTAAGTCAAACCTCCCGACCACGTATATATATATATATAAGTTAAAAATAAATATATATATATATATATATATATATAGATTGGGGAATACTTTCTGTACTACATGTTTTCGGAAGTTTAATTGGAAAAGGGGGAAAACAATAAATAAATTTATTTTAATAAGTACAAGGGAAAAAAAATCAGCGAAGAAAAGTAGCCTTAGCACTGAAGCGGTTTCTATCCCTGCTTAGGATTAAAGAAGTGTGAAACAAAATTACTCTGATGATGTACAATTATATAACAGAAAAGTTCAAAAATATGTGTACACTGAACTGGATTCGAACCAGTAACTGTGGTTACCATGGCTACATGCTCTACTTTGTGAGCTATCAGCGCTCGTTTTCAACCGAATCATTTTTGAAGTCATATTTTTCATTGAAGAACTATTCCTTAAACATATTTGTAGTTATCCAAAATTTTTTTTTAATTCTTGAATAATCAGTGAAACTCAACCTTGAAATTAATGTTTCCCTTCTACACATTTTTTTAAAATCTTAAACCAAGATAAATAAAAATTAAATAAGTCATTAAAAATTATTTTCTGTAGTATTTCTAAGAACATTATTCACACATTTCAGAAAACAAGACTTTAGCAAAGATTTTGTTTATATTTGCCAAAAGTGAAGAATGAATTCAAAATAAAACCTAAGCCCAATTTTGAAATTTGAGATTAAAAAATTGTATTGCTTGCTTTTTTTGACTTCTGTGTATTAATATATTTAAATTATGGATGTGTTCAAGATATATTTTTATGGCAAGCCCACATATCTATTCTTTTTAGGCTAGTTTCAAAAAGAGAAAGCATCTTTAGAAGTTGAAAGCTCAACAAAAAAAATGGTATATTTGTAAAGTTCGTTGCTACTTCTGGTGGTATTTCGCACGCTTGAGCAAGTAGCTATCCTATTCATTGACTTTTTCACAATCACGAGAAGCAGACCAAAAATAGCCAAGTTTTGCTGTTCAAGATCAAAACTCTCTTTACATTTTACGTTGCTTATATATCAATGAAGCTCAGTTGGTAGTAATAACGATTTTTCAATTGATGTGTCATACATCAAAGAGGATTTTGCTGCTACCAGATGGCTTTAAATGAAGAGAAATAACGATCCAGGTACCAGATATTCTGCAATCGTTGTTACTTCATTCCTCATCTGTAACAAAGGTTGTTTTTACTCCTAAAATTTGTCATATTTACAGCAAATAGATATTTATTTCATGTGCTTTCCTATGATTGTTTGTCTTTCTGCGTCGTTTTTACTAAAAAAACTTATTCAATCGTTAAAGTTTGTGATTGACTTTTGACCAATTTTTGTCGACTTTTCTCAACAGTTTAAGTAGACAAAAATATTCTGTCAAATTATCAATTCCCTCCTTCCACGCTTATCGATTTAATGTCATTTTCTTCATAGGAAATGGTATATTCTTTGTTTGATAAAATTGCGTCTGTTAAATATTTTATACAAAAAGCCTTTCAAACTGAATTTTATACAATAACTAGCTTGCCTCCTTAAGTGATATTTTAATAGCAAGATAAATTGACAAAAAATGAGGGTAAATATTGAAAACATATTTATTAACTGAAATTTATATATTTATGTAATAAAAGTTATTCTAAGAAACTATTCTTGCTTTGATAATAGGTACTTATGATAAAGTATAGTTTCGTTGTCGATGTATGGTACTATTTGCCATTATTTGATACTTGAACACATGCCAGAGAACATAACTGAAGGTGGCCAACTTCTGTGTTTTTTAAAGATTGCTGCTGTCAATTTTTTAAAATCTTAATATTTCAGTTACTCCCTATATATCTCGTTTATCATAATACATAAATAAATAAATATTTATATATATACATATATATATATATATATACATATATATACATATATATACATATATAAACATATATATATACATATATATACATATATATACATATATATACATATATATACATATATATACATATATATACATATATATACATATATATACATATATATACATATATACATATATATACATATATATATACATATATACATATATACATATATATACATATAAAAACTTATATATACATATATATACATATACATATTAATCTATTAAAATTCTATGGACTAGTGATTCCCCTTGTGCGTTTTNATATATATACATATATATACATATATATACATATATATACATATATATACATATATATTAATATATATACATATATATATACATATATATATATATACATATATATACATATATATACATATATACATATATATACATATATATACATATATATATTAATCTATTAAAATTCTATGGACTAGTGATTCCCCTTGTGCGTTTTAATGTTAAAAAATGTAAGACAGAAAGTGAAAAATTCGTGATACCCTTTCTCGTTCTCTGGATTTGCTTTAAGTTTAACAAGTAGTTAATTTTGGACACGAATAAAATATCCTTTAGCTTATTTTTTGATAAAGAGATTTTGTTTTATTTTCTATATAAAATAGTCTAAATATGAATATTGAAAAATAAATCTCTTTTAATTTCATTTCTATTAGATTTTTTTTGACAAAGCCATGAGCCTTTATCAGGTAAGATGTACTTTAAATATTAACAACGAACTTTTGTACATTGTTTGATTTGTATTTCATCCTGAAAGACAGTCTTTTATTGATGAGACAGAATAAATTTATTGACACAGTATTTTTACTGTTAAATTCAAATCCACTTTTACGTCTGATTTAAGTTGTTGCTATGGAACATTTTCTGCACCCCATCACCTAAGGTATGGCTAAGTACCACACCTATTTTTTGCCATTATCAATGTATTTTCATTCATTCGTCACGATTCGTTTATGAAAAATGACTTTAGAAAGTATATTACTAAAAGTAATAAAGATAAAACTACAAGTGAGTTTTAAAATTTTGCTTGACACAAGCTATATTTAGACTCACCCTTACTGACTAGTGTTCAGTCAGTAAGCCGATTTATGTTATGTATAAACAAGGATTATATACAATTGTTGCCTCTGTTTGTATTCATTTGACACATTTTCTCTAAGAATCTGGACAGATTTGTGTGTGTGTGTATGTGTGTGTGTGATATGATCTGAATTCTATAGAGAAATATTTTATTGTAACATTGGTTTTTCATCCCACATATCCTTTTTGGATTTTTTGGATTTTTTTAGTTTTTATACATATGTACACTTACACAGCTTTAATAGCTACCTGTGTTATGTTGAAGTGACACTATGTTGACCATATATATACATATATATATACAAATATATATATATATATATATAAACAAATATATATATATACATATATATAAATATATATATACAAATATATGTATATATATATAATTATGGGCTCTGTTGAATACTAGTTTTAAGAGAATAGAAACACCTATTCTGCTGTTATAATTAACAGACGTTCGACTCTTTCAATTCATAAATTTTGACTTAGGAAGATACAATTGGCCACAAAATATTTCAATATCAAATCAGTTAATATTGGCTTTGCTTCTTTGTTTAATCTAATAAAGTAATAAAGTATGTATGCATGTGTGTGTATGCATGTATGTATGTATGTTTGTATGTATGTTTGTATGTATGGATGGTTGGATGCATGTATGTATGCATGCATGTGTGTATGAAAGGATGCATGTTTGTATATATGTATGTATGTATGTATGTATGTATGTATGTGTATATCTATCTATCTATCTATCTATCTATCTATTGATCTATCTATCAATTAATTTTCCTGTCAATTTCTCTTTCAATATATATTTTAATTTATTTGAATACCAGTTTGTTAGACTATAAGGCNAACATGTCGTTAGTTCATTCTTTCTAAAATCGAGTTGTTTTTTTGTTCATTGCAACTGTAAAAAACAACTAGAATTTTTTTTTTCACACTATTACTTCAGTAACAATTTTAAGCAAGTTCATAAAATATTTTTTCCAACTTTTTTTGGTTTTAAAGTCATTTTTCCCTAGCAATTGAGGATCAGACGGTGCTCTTCAGAGAGATTTTGTTTTAGCAGTGAGGAATTTCTTGGCTTGATGCCCTTCCTGACAACAACCACTGGCTTTTTCTTTTGTAAAGTTCCGAATTCTCCTCGCCCACTCAGGGAATCGAACCTGAAACCGTTTGGTTACTGTGCAGCTGCTCTAACCACTAAACCACGGCTCCTCTAAACTTTTCCCAACTCATAGCACTTATTTGACAAAAACGTTTATTTTTCCGCATTTCCCCCTATTTTTTAGCCTTATTTCTTTTTTTAATTTAACGAACTCTAGTTAAAGAAAAATTTATCTTTTAGTTTTCGTTGGTCGCATTTCAAAAAATATGAAACCATGTTGCCTACTACATTTTTCAATCCAACGCCGCAACAGCGGTTAAAATCATTATCTAATTCCATTTAAACAAGAAATATTTTTCCTACAGCTACTTTGGCATGCTTAAAAAGTTATTGATTTCTTTGAAGAAAACAATATTTTAACATTTAAATGTTGGAAATTCATCTTTGGTTTACTTTGCAAGTTATTGTTTCAAGATATTTTAAAGAAGCAGAAATGGAAGATGATCTAACTTTTTTCAGATTAACCGTGTTTTCCCTAACAGATGCTCGAAATTATTGGGTGGGTGGGGAAAAATTTGAACATGTTAAGAATTTTATTCGGAAATTAAAAAAAAATACTGTCATGTTAAAAACAGTGGCAATTACATTCAATTTTTTTTTGAATGAAGGGGTAATCGTTTTTATTATAAATCAATGTAGCATGTACATATTATACGTATTTGTTACTTCAGCTGTAATATGAGCCACGTTTTATTAATTTGGCTGAAAAATGACGTCTGGCATACTCTTTTTGATGTATACATTTCCTTGGCTTTAAATCCCGTCAGGCAGGTTTAACTAAATGCTAGTTCAAAATTCCTTCCAGTTCAAAAGCTTGGGGAAGTCTGTGTTTATTCAGGATAACTTGCTTCTGGTGTATTAAGAAAATTGTAATTTCAGCCAGGTGTTGTATATACAACGTTCCTAACGTGAAAAAACGAAACAAAAAATGAAATGCCACTAAGGTCTTGAGTAGGAATTTACCTCAGCAAAATTCAGCATAGCTGAAAGTATACATCATATATACGATAGATTTTTAAAAAGTGATGTCAAGGGTAAAGATTAGGATCGAAATGAGAGGGGAGGGAGAGAGAGATGGAAGGAGAAAGAGAGGGAAAGAGAGAGGGAGAGAGAGAGAGAGACAGAGAGAGACAGAGAGAGACAGAGAGAGA
>RDPX01000021.1:124058-171965 GCA_003991215.1 Morbakka virulenta | reverse complement strand
CACTCTCTCTCTCTCTCTCTCTCTCTCTCACACACACACACACACTCACTCTCTCTCTCACACACACACACTCACTCTCTCTCACAAACACACACTTCCTCTCTCTCACACACAAACACACACTCACTCTCTCTTTCCTACTCTCTCTGTCTCTCCCACCCCACTCTCATTCTCTCTCTCTCTCTCTCTCTCTCTCTCTCTCTCTCTCTTAGATTTTCAATTAGACACATTTTTTACATATCATACTCATAAAATTTAACATTATTTTCTTCTTTCCACAAGATGGCACCAAGCACAAAAGAGGTACTTTTATGTGTAATCATGAAACAATGAATAGGAATATGTTTGGCACTATGAACACTTTTCACAATTTTGTAAAGGAAGGTTAACGATGTTGCTGAGAGATATGGTCATGCTTAGGTTTTGCTGAAGATTTGAAGAAGTGCAGATTTAACATTGTTATCAAATATACTTTTTGAGACTAAATTATTTTCCAATTTATCTCTACAAATACTCTTTATTAACACAAAACCTAGAAAATAGTGTGTTTTTTGTCTCAAACTTTTTGATTGTTAGTCTAAATCTTTGACAGCAACGAATAAACTTTATCATAAATGTTTCATTTATCTCCGTACCCTTTTTTCAGACGGCATCGAAATAATAAACTTACTTTTGGCTGCTCGGGCAGATATAAATGCTGTCGACCACGAGAACGCCACTCCATTGCATTACGCATGTATAAAAGGTTGCAGTGAAGTCATTCAGCGGCTGGTATCTGTAAAGGGTATTAATATTAATGTAAGTAATCATTTTTCGTTTATTAATCTGAGGTACTAGTTAATTGAAAGATATAACAGTCTTTAATCTGATTGTAATCTTTTTCATTTAATATTATACACGATTTTAAACACTGCTATCTTAGACAGTTATCATAATTTCCTAAAGCGCCAAACTTACAAGCTGAGGATTCTATTCAGCAGGAATAGTACATGGAATATGCACCCTTGTAGAGATTGTTCAATAGATGACCTCAACAGAAACTAACGTTTAAGTCCTCGTTGGCTTAATAATACGCTACAAATTGTTCACTGTCTCAATCTTCCGTCCAGTCAGCGCATTAAACTGGAAGTAATTTTCTGAATTAATTTCCCTTCCACTTGTCTTTCTTTGTGGAATTGTGGATATCCATTGGTGAATTTTCCGATATACTGTAGAGCGGAAGGATCCGAGAAGTAGTCAATAGCTGCTATTTCTGTAATATTACTCTAAAATATTTTTCTTATCGTGAAGAATTTAACACCGTTACTTTATCTTTGTGAACCTGTTAATACAGTACGTCAATGTGAAATTATTTTTCCAATGGAATATACAATGTTGGTAGCAATATTTAGTCTAATATACTGCTGTCAAACCTTGATGAAAAGTTCCATTTTCTTCCCTTGTTTTCTTTTCCTGTCTAATTCCAAAGATATTTTTAGTTATGGTCTAAAATGTGGCTTATACACAGTATTCCTTTTCTTTGAGGATGTTACGGAAACAGGAAGTATTAACAGCTGGTTACGCAGAGAAACTGTATTAAATATATAAAAATGTTTCTCTCAATTCTTAATCTCTAACGTATTAAAAGAAGAATTTTTTTGATGATTGCGCATTGTTTCAAACAGGTTATTTCTTGAACATTCTGAACTTTATGGACTCAGAGGAAGCCATAGATGGGATCCTTTTGATAGGAGAAGTATCTCTAGAAACGTAGCTCAGAAGCAGGTTATTTCTCTTGTTTCCATTTGGATTCTTTGAATCCATCTGGCAGCATTGTTTCTGTACCAGCTGGATCTCAAATTATTACTGGTATATTGACATGTCAGCCATGTCTCGGCTCTCCATTGATTAGTTGTGAAGCGCCTGATTGCAACACTATATGCATTGTACTTTCTGATATTTTAAAAACGTTTTAGCTGCAATGCTCTCGCTCTTTTCTTGTCATAAAAATGTCAAGGATTAGAAGGTTACTTTTCAATCATGAAGACAGTTATTTGGGCAAATTTAGGAAACACGATTGAGAAATAGATTAAAATAGATTAAAAGTGTCAACAATTAGAATTGGTTTGTTAAACGTTTTAATCAAGAAGGCAATATTTTGGGCAAATTTAGCTAGCATGATTGAAAAGTATTGTGAAAGGGACGAAAAATATAAATGAATGAATAAAATTTGATGACTTGTAAGGAAGGTTTTGGCCTGCGGGAAGCAATCGTGTGGAAAAGCGTTCCACAGATTGGATTTTCTTGGAAAAAAACTCTTTCATGGAAATTCCGTTGATGTTAGGTACATGGAGGAAGAAAGGAAAATTCTTTGCAGTAGTGGTAGCAAGGTGCGTTCTTGCTGTAAAAGTTTTACGAGGAGGAACTAGGGATAGAAGCTCAGTGGAGCACTTACCATGGAAATAATAATAGAGTGGAGAAAGACTAGCAATGTCTCTTCTGCTAGAAAGGGGCTGTAGAGAACTGAACAGATCATCTCCAACAAGATTGCGAAGTCGATTTTGAACTCTGTCAAGGCAAGAAAGTCTGCTCTGGGCAGCACCTCCCCAGATATGGCAGCAGTACTTCATCTCAGGGCAAATTTGACTTCAGTACAGGTAGAGGACTGCATCAGGCATCAGATACTTTCTGGAGCAGTAGAAAGATCAAAAAATGTCCCCAGAAGCCTAAGCAACAGATTAAATATAAGTATTTCACTTCAGATCAGGAGTGAAAGTCAGTCCTAGTAAATTATCAAAGCAAGGGACTTCTTCAAGAAGAAAGCCATTCATTTCAACTGAAGCAAAATTAGGATCTGAACGTTAGTGGTGAAAGGAGAGAAGGTTGGTTTTAGAGGTGTTAAAGTAAGAAGCCATTTTTTTCCCCATTCCACTGCATACTCCTGGTCAGAAGAAAGAGAATCCCCAGGACCCTGATCACCAATGCTCTTCGAGGAGCAGCCACAGACACTTGTGTCGTCTGCATAGATGTCAACAAATAATCTCAGAATGTGATTTGGAAGATCATTAATGAAAATCAACTTTTATAGACCTATCAAAGAGAAAGGATTTGATCGTTGAGAAGACATTGCCAGATGTTCCATAGCTAGCAACTTTGTGAGGCAACCCTTTATGCCACATCTTATCAAAGGCTTTTGATATGTCAGGAGCCACTGCCCTAGAAACAAAGCCCCCATCAAGAGATTCACTGATCCACATTTACTGATCTAATTAGCTTTTAATATAGCAGCTGTTCTGAATCAGGGATTCAGGCAACGGATTCAAAGACATTTATAGGTGAGCAAATGCACACAAAAAACCAATTATTTGAAAAAAGGTTTATTACTATTAAAAGCAGTTTTCATTTTTTTTAACAGAAGAGACTACATAAAAGTATTACTATAGATATACCTATTAAAAATGTAACAAGTGCACTCTTTAAATTCTAATAAACAATTAGCTCTGAATTCCAATTAAAATCATTTTAATTTTGGTCAATAACTATTTCGCTGTCATACCCTGGATAGGCTCAGCTTCTACTAAATTTGAAAAAAAATTACCAGGGAGGTTTGTCAATGCTATCGTCCTAATATACCTAAAGTAATTTTCATTCCACGGAAAAAGTTTTCTTTGTCTATAGAGGATGTCTTCCTCCCACAATTTTGAGTATAGTTGTTTACGAGTTTTTTCTTGCAAGGATGAAACATAGCTTTTTGAGATTTCTGTCTTGTATGTGCAATACATCAAACTATTCAATTTCTTCTCCGTTTTTATTTTTAGGCTACTGATAAGCTAAAAGTAACTCCACTACACTTTGCATGTTCCTCTGGCTCAGCTGATACAGTAAAAGTACTCTTGAAAAACGGAGCCGATGTCGATATTGAAGATAAAGCCAAAGTGACACCTTTACATATTGCATGCTCAGCCGGTGATACTGAGGTATTTGTCGATAAGTTTTTTAAACGAATTGCAATACATTTTTTCCCAAATAAGCATCTCGAATTTATTCATCTCTCAAAAGGCTTTTCCTCCTTCTTCATTGAACAGTGCCTTCATGTTTTTCCTGGAATGAGTTAATTAACTATCCAGTGGTATACGAATAATTTACTTAAGTTTTTGGTAGAAGTTAAAGTTCTACGCAAAAAAATTATATATATATTTCAAAAAGAGAAGTTTGAAAATAATGTAATATAGATGGAGAGGATTTGGAATCATAGAAAAGTGAAAATAATTTTGCACCCAACTGGGTCCCACCTAGACCCTCTGGCTATCATAGTCTCATGCTCTCCCACCTGTGCTCTCGGAGCTTCCCTTTCATCAGATCGTTTTCTGCAATCACGTTTTTCACTTTAGTGGGCCATTCCCCCCCCCAGATCCCTGTCGTTGAACATCATATCCCAATCCAGCATATAGGCCTGAGCCTCTCACAGAACGACGACTTTCCTTCCAAGGTCATATTGGAATATAGAAAAATGAAAAATATGATTACAAAAAAAGATCAGGAAATGTTCATGAAAACGGTTTTTTAGGGGTGCTATGCTAATTTGAGAGACTTTGCGCAACTGGTTTTCCACGCCGACAATCCTAGTGCTGCGGTAACCGTCTTCAAGAAAGGGTAAATGCAAGAAATTATAAAAAAATATATAATACAGATAGAGAGGATTTCGAATTATAAAAAAGTGAAAATTACGTTTGTACCAAAGAGGATTCAGACCAGTGCCTATAGCAATCAGGTTCACAGGATTTATTTCTTAAGCTATCGGGATTCGTTCTTCAATTGATCATTTTTTGTAATCATATATTTTACTTGAGCGCGCCATTCTTCCCCCAAATCCCGATCACATCCCAAACATGCTTATAAGACTGAGCCTCCAAGAGAATGACGACTTCCCTTCCAAGGTCAGATCAACTGACCTCGACATAATGGAGGGCAGGGAAATTGGGAAAATAATATAATATTGATGGAGAAGGTTTGCTAAGTGAAAGATATATAGCGATGTGAACGGGGTTTAAACCCCGAACCTCTGCGTGGTAATCTGTTGATTCAACCACTCTGTCACTATCTGCTGGTAAGATGATACTAAGTATGAAAGTAATCATCAAGTTACTTTCCAACTATTTTAGAAAAATTAATGTTGTGATGATATAACATTGGGAGGACGTTTTTAAGGCAAATTTATTAGGTTGTATCATGGATGACTAAAGCTAGTACATGAGTCTTGCTCCTGAACACAAAGATTAACTTTCTACAAAGATTAAATGTCCCCTTGTGATTGAAATCTAGATCAGAAAGAATTTTTTCTTTGATACACCAAAATAAGGAATTGTCTCTATGAGTGTCCTAAAACTATTGAATTTTGGAAATAAATTGTCTTTCGAATAGAAAATTCATTTGTTTGTACCCCCTGCTCTAGGAGTCATTCAGTTAGTCCAAAGGCCTCTTCTCTGATGCAGGAATATAGAAAGTGTTTAAAAAATAGCCTGAATTATCACTGAGGAATTTGAATGAGATTCTTTAAGATTTACACTTATCATACGTTTATTTAATTACCTTTGCAATAGGACTAGAATTGTCTCAAAAAGAGCCTTTGCCCAGATACACCTGTCTATAACATTAACGTTAACATAAAATTAGGATTTTAGTGTTGGTAAGACCTAAATAAGTTTCAAAGGTGTTATTGAACATGACAAATTAGAACAAGTAGTCAGGGAAAGTTGATGAGGTCTTTTAAGATATATATGACTACAGGATACAACGCTTACTACGTCACATCTAGCAGTATATTTTTATTAAACTAGTAGCTAGTGATTAGTACCTAAAATAGGAAGTAGAAAGGTATTTAGGCATATGAAAAACTGTAATTGAAGGAAAAATAAGTTATTAATTGCTATAAACAATTGTCTGTTTTAGATAGTTAACTTAATATTTGATACACTGGAATCTACAATCGGATACAGTGGTGTTTCTTCAAGTTTAATTGCTGAAACGAGAGAGCAACAGTCTCCCTTACATATGGCAGTTATGGGAAGTTACTATGAGATAGTAAAGCTGTTATTAGAAAGAGGTGCCGATGCAACCCAGACAATGGCAGAACATGAAACATGTCTTCATGTTGCTGCTGTTACTGGAAATTTGGAAATTATCAAATTACTTTTAACACATGGGGCTCACGTTAATGCAAGAAATGATCTCGGAAGAACGCCACTTCATAAAGCAGCAAGATTTAAAAAATACGACATCATCAATTTCTTAATCGACAGGTAATACAAATGTTGCCTTACATTCAATTAGAGCTGTCACTTGATAAATTCCAGAATTAGTATTTTTTAAATGAAGGGGGGGGGGGCGGGGGCGGAGAGTAGTGGCTTAATGCTTAGTGCTGTTTTATTATTATTAAGAGGGCCCCGGATCGATTTCCACTCGGCAAAAGGATTAGGAAACTTTATAACAGAATATACCATTGATTGGCGTCAGGAAGAGGATTCTGTCAAGAAATTCCTCACTGCTAGAACAAAGTACCTCTGAAGGCCATTGCCTGAGCCCAATTACCTGGAAAAATAACGGTAAAACAAAAAAATATTTTTATATAGGAAATATATATTTTTATATAGGAAAAAGATGAATTCACTAAAAAACTCTACAAAAATCAAAAATTTTTTTAATTTAATATTTTTCCTTGTCCATTTCGAGCAGGTAAGATACCAAGTTGAAGTATTTTTTGCTCTGATTAAGAACCTTACAAGGTATAAAGTCACCAAGTCTATGAAAATGTGAGAAAAGGTGGGGAAAGACAAATTAAAAACGTTAGGGCAAGAGATAACAATTGAGCTTAGACTTATACAGATTTAAGTCATGTAATGAATAAAAGCCATTAAAAGCAAAAGAGTTCTAATATGTTGCTGTCCGAGTAAGGCAATTACATTCATAGAAAGGTTTCTTACAACGAGCATCAACAACTGTACGAGGATGAAGATGCTGTGAAAAACGAGGCAGAAGAGATGCAACAAACTGAACTGGTACCACTGACGAAAGTTTATTAGAATACTCCCAATGATGATTGGTGTAGAAAAGTTTAAGATAAGCCACACTTCGTCGATAACACCAAGATTTAAGGGTAGCAACAAGACCATGAAAAAACAATAAGTAATCCTCCGGAAAATTTGTCAATGCATGCAAAAAAGATGTGTTGGCTGATGTACCACACTAACTGAAGATTCTGAACTCTTTGAAGTGCAGAAAAAATATATTCGGTTGTTTCACTGTCATGTAAAGCAAACATTACGACAAGTTTTACTGGTATGGGTTTCAACCACTATATATGGAGAAAATTTATACTCAGTAAAGTATTTTCATTACTTCAGCATACCCGCACATACAAAGTAAGGTTAACATCTCATTCTTTGCTTTTCACTGTTCTTTTAAGTCCATAGGATTGTTTTGCCATGACAAAATTTAGTTGATATATTACTCATCTAGCATTGTAATATAAAAGACATTGCCTTATCTTTAAATAAGTAACCATTATCTTGATAATAATAAGCTTTCGATCCAGTGCGAGTACCAGTACGAATACTAGTTCAATTTTTCATGTGCGCAACTGATCTGCGTACTTTATACGAACATCATCAAAAGAACTCGTGTTAATAGCACTCATCCAGGACAACTTTCTTAAAAAATCTCGTCGTGGACTGAAAACATTTGCAGCATTGCTTTTGAGTAACATTTCGTCTACAAATATACTTGCTAATCTTTAAAGGATATCTGGCCAAAAAGTAAATATGTAACAAGAGCTTTTATTTGAAAAAACATGAACAGAATACATGCGTTATTAGAGGACTACTCATTATAGAACCATACGTTTACAAACAAATAGAAAGTGCATGGAAACTCGCCGGGAAAAATTTAAGGTAACAGCTAGAGCTGCTAGAGATAAATTTTCAAAATTGTTGGAAAATGTTTTTAAAAAATGAGAGGGCTGAAGCAAGGGCTTCAGCTGTTTTAACACTGAGGTATCTAACACTACAAAGAAGCGGTACGAGTACGAATTAGAATTCTGGACTACAAAAGGATGCGGGGAGGGGGACTTGCACTTTAACTTGTACTCATGCTGGATCTAAACTTACCTTAGACCTTAGTTCCTCCGGTCCAGTGCTGGACAATGTGGAGCAAGTAGGCCCCAACATGTTCTGTCGGCAGCCAGCGCATCCAGGTTCTTGTAATGCAGCCTTCGTGCATTCAGGTCTTGTTTGAAGGTCTTTTGCCACGTTGTCACTGGCTTGTATCTTTTCCTTTTGCTGTTTGGTGGCTTCCACGCAAAAGCATGGAGTGCAAGTTTACCAGCTGGTAGTCTCAAAGCATGTCCCGCCAATGTTCATCTTCTTTACTCTGCAATCCCGTGAATTGTTTCTCGCCTGCTCTGGATCCAAACCTTCCTATTAATATTAAAGACAGTTGAGGAAGAATGTTCTTTTACCATAGTTCACATAAATGGCGTAGCCGGTTGCAATACGAATACATTTTTAGTAATGTTTGCATAGCTTGAAAACGGCTTTAGATATCACCAGTGTCTCAAAAAACGGTCGTCAATAAGTTCAAAGAATGAGCTGAAATACAACTTTATCCACTAAAACAAATTTCCCTTGAGGTTTATTTAGTCCTTTTTTTAATATCTAGGGAAAAGGACCTAGTTTTAAAAATATCCTGACATGTTTGAGACAACCTATAACTAACT
The DNA here is from genome assembly GCA_003991215.1 of Morbakka virulenta. NCBI lineage: Eukaryota > Metazoa > Cnidaria > Cubozoa > Carybdeida > Carukiidae > Morbakka > Morbakka virulenta. The sequence goes on along the minus strand of RDPX01000021.1, from coordinate 163,216 downwards.
GCCACACATTTTTTTAATTAGCCCATGAAAGTAAACGATTGCCAACGTTTACGCTTGTCACCACTTCAAATTTGTTGGATAGGGGCTCAATGATTTAGCAATTTTTAACATCTTATGTACCATTATCCGTAAAAGAAATTGTTTTATTGCAACAATAACTACAAAAGAAGAAATGGAAGTAAAAGTAGTGTTTTCGTAAGCACTATTAGTATAGTTAAGATAAGTTATTACAGTGATCATATTACTGATCTTTGCTGGCGCTACCCTACCCCATGAAACTAGATATTTTTCTTTTTTCTTGATCTTTTCAGTAAAAAAGCAAATGTTAATACGCAGGATAACCATATGACTACTCCATTAATGTTAGCAGCTTTGTCTGGATCTGTGGAATCTGTCCGTACGCTAATGGAGAACAAGGCAAGTGTTTCAATTAAAGATGACGAAGATCAGACTGCGATTCATCTTGCAACACTTGGTGATGCATTCGATTCACTGAAGGTAAGAGATAGCTGTTGTTTCTGCTTTATGCAACATCAGGTTAAAGATCCATATTTAATTTAATAGTACTTAACAAGTTGAAAATATTGATATAAAAAGAGTATCACTTGTAAGCACTGGGAAACTAAAAAGTTCTTGTTGTTTCCACAATGGCAAAACATTCCTTCACAATAGCTCTAAGTAAAACTATCCAGTAACTGTCATCATTGTCTGTCCGTTCAAGATTGGTTCAATTTAATTGTATTACTACCAGCACCATGCTTTTTCCACAACCATTGAGCTTAATGTACAAATAGGGACAACTTTTGATTGAAAACGCCATTTTATACAAGTATTGTTTTAAAGGAAAAGTCAGAAAATGGAAGGATTTGGTTGTTGTTGTTGTGGCTACGGAGGGGAATGCTATTGGGAGGGACAGCACAGAAAGTCGTTCGTTATTGGGCGGATACCGACATTTGGAGGGACTGTTATTGGGAAGGACAGTTACACTAAATTTCATGCAAATTTAGTTGTGGGCACTGAAATTCTTCGTCATTGAAAGGATACCGAGATTAGAAGGGACTGTTATTGAGAGGGACAGTTACACTAAATTTAATTAAAATTTAGTTGTGGACACAGAACATCGTTCGTTATTGGGAGGATACCGATATTTGAGACTGTCTTTGGGAAGGGCTAGCTTATTCTAGACATTTGCTGATACAAATTCTTTGTATTCTTTTATATTTTTTCCTTTAGTTTGACTTTTCTCGTTGGATTAACTTTTGTTAATATAATAGAAAAAGTACACTCTCATTCTTTTAAATTGGTGTGCCTTTTTCAGTAATTTTGTACTAACAATTAGTTACTTACTATAAGATGTAATGCAGTTAAACGCAAAATTGATACAGAGGCGCCATTTTTTTAAGTTCTGGAATAATTAATTAATTGATGATTAAATAAAAAAATATAACAGGCTATCTATTAGGTTTGTGGTGAAACCATAGTAACATTTCTTGTTTAGCACATTTATAGCTCTTGTTTGATTAAAGTACAGTATATTATGATCTTAAATATCGGCGTTAAAGCAGTCGAGGTGGAAATATACAAAGGACCTAGATTGGTACCGTGTTGAGATCAGATATCTTTTGACACATTGCTCGCACTGACCGTGGTGCTACGGGAACAATCTGACAGACATTTATCAAGCTGCTCCCTTCTGGCTGTATCAATGTTGAGACAACCGGTGATGATCATGATTATTATTGTAATAATGCTGAGGATGTTGTCGATGGTGATGAATCGGTTACGGAATCTAGAATACTGAATTTTCAGTAAAGATAAAACTAAAGACAAACTTGAACTATAATCCAGGTGTCTTGGAAGCTATTTTATTTCAGTGTTCTTATATATGTCTATTCATTCATACCTATATACATGTATGTATGTATGTATGTATGTATGTATGTGTGTAAGTATGTATGAATGTATGTATGTATGTGTGTAAGTATGTATGAATGTATGTATGTATGTACGTCAACAGCTAGACTAAAGGGGTGATATGATAACTCATAAAGACAACATCCCACAACAAGATCTGATAAATCCTGTGAGGACTTTGTACTTCATTTGTCATATGTTCTCAAAACCATAAAAATTGGCTGCTGGTATGAAAAGCCACCTTCGCAAACGCTCAAGAAGAAGCAATGAAAATGAATACAGCTATGTTGTGCAAAGCTGTGATCATCTGTGGGGATGGAGAAATCAGCNATGTATGTATGTGTGTAAGTATGTATGAATGTATGTATGTATGTGTGTAAGTATGTATGAATGTATGTATGTATGTGTGTAAGTATGTATGAATGTATGTATGTATGTACGTCAACAGCTAGACTAAAGGGGTGATATGATAACTCATAAAGACAACATCCCACAACAAGATCTGATAAATCCTGTGAGGACTTTGTACTTCATTTGTCATATGTTCTCAAAACCATAAAAATTGGCTGCTGGTATGAAAAGCCACCTTCGCAAACGCTCAAGAAGAAGCAATGAAAATGAATACAGCTATGTTGTGCAAAGCTGTGATCATCTGTGGGGATGGAGAAATCAGCAATGATCATGTAAGTATGTATATAACTGTACATGTCTCAAGTATACATTTACCCATATCCATATTACTTTTTAGCTAGATCAAAAGGTAATTTGTTCTTTTGCTTTCATCTAAATACATATTTTACTTAGCTTAATGTATCAATGTCACCTTCTTATTCTTATTTATCATATTTTTAATACATTTAAAATATAATTTTTGTCTAATCCTTGTCTTTAATCGTTGTATTGTTTAGGTTATCTGTAACTATCTGGATGACATTGATGATATAAATGAAAAAAATAAGGACGGGAATACCGCCTTGCATCTGGCCTGTTTATGTGGATACGATGACATAGCAAGACAACTTCTACAGTCAGGAGCTTATGCAAAAACCCGGAATATCAATGAAGAAACCCCGTTACACTTAGCTGCTCTTCATGGGAGAGCAGAGTACGTATTGTTACTAGAAGTAGCTTTAGTTTATTTTAAGACGTTTATGGAATGCATATCTACCCATGAGTAGGAATAGGTTTTACTTAAGTCTTTTTGTTAAATGTTTTAAAGGGATTCACAAAATAATTAATGAAAACTGCTATCAATTGTGTTTCTTCCTCCGATACCACTGGAACTCAGGGTTACGTATGTGTGTGCTACATTTTAGCGAGACATTGGGTAAAAAGTATGACATAAAGGTGCATTTGGGATCTTGCGAATTTACTAGCACAACACAAGTGTCATGAATTTGAACGATTTTTGAACTGCTGTATCCTGTTTTAAATGCACATCATATTATCTTCCAATAACTGTTATTTAGTTCAAGTTTGATCACTGACTTATAAAGAAACTTTTTCACATGAAGGAAAAAATAATTGTTTTTGAGTACAAAAAACACTCCTCTTTTTACGAGAACATGATAAAAAAACAGCAGTAAGAGGTCTGTTTTTTTAATGTTTGTATTGTGTATTTAGACTTGTGATAGTAAACAATAATAAGAGGTATTAACAACTAGTCATGTGCACTGTCAGACAGTTGTCGAGTACTGCTTCTCATAGCAGAAATCCAATCTACTCCAAAAAAAAAAGAAGAGGAAAATAGAAGTTTAATGATCTCTAATATTTTTAATACTTTAAGTGTACTTTGTCTTAATCCATGTTGTTATATTAACATTTTATGACAACGCTAATTTTGGAAAAACCTTATGTACCCCACCTTCTGACAACCTTCAATCTTCAAACAAAAATAAATGTCAGTCTGTGCCGCACCCTAGGGTTCCGAGGATATCCGAATAACTTCTTGTAAACATTAGATGGTTGACTTCTTCAATAACAAAACTGGTATTGATATTCGTCTCAATCTCCTTTCTTCTGTTTCTCTTCTCCTCTCTAATATCGGTTTTTATTGTTCTTTCAAAAGATTGATGAAAGACATTTATACTTCAGTGATAAATCAAATTTAAGCGTTAACTAAAAATTAATGATTTAATAACATTGATTCATATGTGTTTCATATAAAAGTATATGCAACATTGAATTAAAAGCTGGTACACTTTCATTACATTATTTATTAAGTAAATGATTTCTTAATTAGCGTCGCACAAGAAATTCTGAAGAGAAAGCCATCGACTATAAATGACATGGATAAAGAAGGAAATTCAGCTCTCCATTTAGCTGCCATTCAAGGACACCCCGCTGTAATTGATATTTTGCTGTCATATGGCGCAAACATCAATGACCGTAACACTATACTACGCACTCCTTTAGAGTGTGCATCATTTCATGGGCATGTTGAAAGTGCAAGAGCTTTGCTGGATGAAGGAGCCACAGTTATTCCAATGATTCGAGGAGCGAAATCCCCCCTTCATTTAGCTGCACAGGAAGGACATTCAGAAACAGTGAATCTACTGCTTCATTATTGTGATATCGCTACAACTGACGAAAGTGGAAGAAATTGTTTAGATCTAGCAGTGGATTTTGAAAAAAAGTAAGTAATAATCTCATTACTTTAATGTAGCAATTAAAAGGTGAAATATAATGTACAGCATGTGTAGTCTTTCCCTCTTTTCGATATTTTTGAATTGTAATAAAAGCATTTTTCACTTGATATTCCTTTTGGTCGTAAAAGCTTTCACCATTCAACTCTAAAGCAATAGCTGAGGTTTGAAAGACAAAATAACCCTGTGTGCTTCAAAACATGTGAGGCAAAGGAAGGAATATCACGTTTTAAAATGCCAATCCTTTTTTATCGTTGCTATTGCTTGTTTTTGGCCTCAAAGATTGTTTTGTCCAAAACCAAGAAGTTTTTGTAAGTGCAAAAACATTATGAAGAAAATCCGTCAGAGCCCAAATGCTGGATCACTTGAGATCATGGAAGAAACATAATTTATAATTCAACAACGAAGCAAAGTTTGAAGAAGAGATGTTTTGTTGAAGAAAGGAAACAAACGGACAGACAGAAATACAGGTAGAGCGATAGAGGGAGGGAGAGAGGCAGAGAGGGAGGGATGGAGGGATGGAGAGATGGAGAGATAAAGAGATAGATAGATAGAGAATTGTTTGGGTTTGTTGAAAAGAATAAGAAATATAGACACTTAACTAAAATTTTTATAGGTACAGACAAAAAGAAGGACTGGACGTAAGTTGGTCAGTAAATTGTGTTCGTGTCTTCAGTTGATTAGGGCAGCTAATCAAAAGAGGAAAAGACTGTGTTTCTTCATTTGTTTTGCTGTCATTAGCAATGAAATTTTGAATAAATTAGCATTGTTTTATTACGGCTTCCTTTTTCTGAAGAGTGCAAACGAAAGAGCTTTCAAACATTTCGAATCTGCTTTAGATGTAGATGTTTAGCTCTTGGACTGTGACCTCGCCATCAATTTTGCACCAAGTGAGTAGAAAGAATTTCATGTTTCCCACACAATAACAAGTTTCAGTCAAAAATTCAGTCTGTTTATATAACTGGCTTCGTTTGTATGTACTGTAAAAATCTGCCTGCATATATAGCGAGGAAAAATTATAAAAAAACACAACGTAACCGTTAATAAACAATCAGCAAACATCATAAGAAGCAAATAACATGGAATTTAACTAGAAACGATTGAATCTTCAATTATAGAGGTTGGTTCTAATATTTATTTTACAATTAAAATTACTAATTGATCAATATCCTGAATTATTTAGATTTAAAAAAAAGGGGAAGGTTGATAAAAAATCATTAATTTTATTTATAATTATTTAGGCCTTTACTACAGTTAACTTTTTCCAATAAAAATTTTTTGGACGCTAAAAAAAGTCTGGTTTGTAGATGACATGTTAAAATAAATGGTCATTGCCGTCATTTTTTGTTAATTCAAGGGAAACAGCTGCAGTAATATTAAATCATAGAGACTGGAAACTAGCCATGAGGAACAAAACAGTCTCTGAAGGAAGAGTAACAACACCTATGAGAAAACTAATCATGAAAATGCCTGGTATGTAAATAGCATGACAATATACATGTTTGTATTAAACATATACCCAGCCTTTTTTGTTAGAACAGTTTTACATAAACTATTAATAGTTGGCTAAATGCTTTTCTTAAACAGTAAATCATCTGATGCTGTAATTCAGGATATTTTTGACAACAACGATGGAATGGACTTTTCCGATCAATATAATCCAGCGGATCAAAGTTGAATAATATCACTTAGTGCATGCAGAAAAGACGGCTTCGTTGGTTTTGTCATATGGAGGGAAAAGATGACGATGATTGGTTGAAGAATTGCATATAAATGAAAGTGGTTGGTGCTGTTATGAAAGGAAGACCAAAGAAAATATGAGAGGAAGTAATCAAATCGGATTTGAAGCAAAAATGTGTCACCAAAGATCTAGTAAAGGAAAGACTCTAGTGTATAAACACATCCTCTCCAATTTATTGACCCGTCCAACACAAGCTAGCATGTAAAACGGACGTAAAACCGAGCATGATGATGATGATGATGATGATAATGATGATCAAAGTATTCACCATCAAAATGCTGTAATTACAGTTACTAAAGGAAGCTGTGACTTTTTTGTCAATTGAAGAACGCGTTGATAAGACTTGATTGTACCTCAACATCTCTCTTACATTTACTTGTGGAAAATAATGCTTATTGGTTTAGGTAACATTAAAGGAAGTGTTTCATTTGTTTTAGCAGAGCGGTGACCATACTGCGATGTAAATCTGATTTTGCATTTATATCTAGAGCCACGTAGCATCCTTGAAGAATTAAATAAGGGAATGAAAAATCAAGTCGATCAAAACGATAAAAAATTTAGTGATCCAAAGAGTCGCAAATAAATGGTAACACTTTCAAAGCTTTTACTTATCTTGCTGTGCTGTTTAGTGACGAGTGTAACAATGACCACCACGAAATTAATATGGTAAATACAATTTGCGAAAAATACAGACATATTTCAAGTAATATATATATATATACATAAAATATAATAAAAAGAATATGACAACAGTTAAACGTCAGTCTTAAAATAGGTCTGCTTAGAAAATGCATGAAAGAATGGGTGGTGCTGTTAAGTGAGAGTCGTCAGACAGGCAAGCTCTTTTCAAAAGATAAAGGAAATATAGGTGACTTAGCTAATTTTAAACGAGGAATATACGACTTTCCCACTAATTTTGTTCTTTGGTGCCTGTCAGATATTAGTAGGAGGGTAGTTGTTCTTCTTGCTCACTCGCATGACAGCTCCTCTCCCAGGTGCTATGTTGAATCCCACACATAAATTGCAGGTTAACCCCCATCCAAGTAAAGTGTTGCTCTTCTTTAATCAATGTTTGCTTACCTATTCCATATCTTTTGTAATACCTTGATTCTCCTCTTTCTNATTCAGAGTAGTAATAGTAGTCATAGTAGTCATAGTAGTCATAGTAGTCATAGTAGTCATAGTAGTCATAGTAGTCATAGTAGTCATAGTAGTCATAGTAGTCATAGTAGTCATAGTAGTCATAGTAGTCATAGTAGTCATAGTAGTCATAGTAGTACATATCATAGGTTAAGATGCAGTTTTTCAGGTTGTTTACGCCAAATTTCTAGCCACCAGGTGTATCCTCAGAACACACAATGAAGAATTTTTGCCTATACCAGTAGATAAACTTTCTGTTTTGCTCCCAAAATAATGTTTACGCTGATGTTGTTGAACCAGCCCCAGCAAATCTTTAAAATAATGTCAAGTGTTCCAAAATGATTGGTATAACTTTAGTGTTATTACAATCCCACATTTACATCACTTCCCATTTCAAGTCGTGATACTTGTTAACTTTTTTATTCTATTTTATTTTGGTCCCTAGTGTTAAACGGGGAGCCAACGTTAATGATCAAACAAGATCTTGTTTGTTTAGAGTTAGAATGTCAGGCTTATTACGTTTTTACGTCTTTATCAGTTTGTACCTTAAAATCCAAAAGTACCTTCACTTGATCGTTTACTGTTACTTGTTCTGGAGTCTGCTCAAACCAATGTCCACAGTGAGTCAACTTATTTATTTTGCATAGTTCCCAGTGTATAAATTTAGCAACAACATCATACCTCCATTCTTTGTATCGCTTCTACACCAGCTGTAAACATTCTGACACTATATGTGCAACAGTTTCCTCACGTTCCCTACAAAGGGGTCTGGCTTCTGTTTTGTTGATGTGAAACTGAATCCATTTGGTTCTCAAAGCCTGCACCTAGGAAGCCTTGGTTGCTTTCCTAAGGTCTCCATTCTTCAACCAGTTCCATTATTGATTGTCTCTAAACTCGGTTATTGCTATTATTATTATTTTTCTTACTATTACTATTATTATTATTATTAACCATCGATATTATTATATATTTTCAATTTAGATATAGATGTTTTCACTTTTTTATATTTTTTAAAGTTTTTCTTTTGCTCCTTTCCTAAGATTCTAGCCAATATTTTGATTAACTGTTAATAAGTCTTATTCTAAATGTATAGTTTTTCTTTTGTAAATAGAAATTCAGTGAGAGTGGCGAGTGTGAGGGATATAGGACATGCATTGATAACAGTGTTGTGTATTTTATACTAAAGCATTGCATTCTCTTTAAATATTTTTTGATGAATAAATAAATAAATAAATAAATAAATGTCTTATTAATTAATTAATAAGACAATTGTTCAACAACTTCTCGCCGTTCATTGCTCTTTAGTTGCAGGACTGATACTGTAACATATAGCATACTAAGTAACATGTAACATACTAAGTAACATGTAACATACCAAGTAACATGTAACATACTAAGTAACATGTAACATACTAAGTAACATGTAACATACTAAGTAACATGTAACACACTAAGTAACATGTAANTGTGAGGCAAAGGAAGGAATATCACGTTTTAAAATGCCAATCCTTTTTTATCGTTGCTATTGCTTGTTTTTGGCCTCAAAGATTGTTTTGTCCAAAACCAAGAAGTTTTTGTAAGTGCAAAAACATTATGAAGAAAATCCGTCAGAGCCCAAATGCTGGATCACTTGAGATCATGGAAGAAACATAATTTATAATTCAACAACGAAGCAAAGTTTGAAGAAGAGATGTTTTGTTGAAGAAAGGAAACAAAAGGACAGACAGAAATACAGGTAGAGCGATAGAGGGAGGGAGAGAGGCAGAGAGGGAGGGATGGAGGGATGGAGAGATGGAGAGATAAAGAGATAGATAGATAGAGAATTGTTTGGGTTTGTTGAAAAGAATAAGAAATATAGACACTTAACTAAAATTTTTATAGGTACAGACAAAAAGAAGGACTGGACGTAAGTTGGTCAGTAAATTGTGTTCGTGTCTTCAGTTGATTAGGGCAGCTAATCAAAAGAGGAAAAGACTGTGTTTCTTCATTTGTTTTGCTGTCATTAGCAATGAAATTTTGAATAAATTAGCATTGTTTTATTACGGCTTCCTTTTTCTGAAGAGTGCAAACGAAAGAGCTTTCAAACATTTCGAATCTGCTTTAGATGTAGATGTTTAGCTCTTGGACTGTGACCTCGCCATCAATTTTGCACCAAGTGAGTAGAAAGAATTTCATGTTTCCCACACAATAACAAGTTTCAGTCAAAAATTCAGTCTGTTTATATAACTGGCTTCGTTTGTATGTACTGTAAAAATCTGCCTGCATATATAGCGAGGAAAAATTATAAAAAAACACAACGTAACCGTTAATAAACAATCAGCAAACATCATAAGAAGCAAATAACATGGAATTTAACTAGAAACGATTGAATCTTCAATTATAGAGGTTGGTTCTAATATTTATTTTACAATTAAAATTACTAATTGATCAATATCCTGAATTATTTAGATTTAAAAAAAAGGGGAAGGTTGATAAAAAATCATTAATTTTATTTATAATTATTTAGGCCTTTACTACAGTTAACTTTTTCCAATAAAAATTTTTTGGACGCTAAAAAAAGTCTGGTTTGTAGATGACATGTTAAAATAAATGGTCATTGCCGTCATTTTTTGTTAATTCAAGGGAAACAGCTGCAGTAATATTAAATCATAGAGACTGGAAACTAGCCATGAGGAACAAAACAGTCTCTGAAGGAAGAGTAACAACACCTATGAGAAAACTAATCATGAAAATGCCTGGTATGTAAATAGCATGACAATATACATGTTTGTATTAAACATATACCCAGCCTTTTTTGTTAGAACAGTTTTACATAAACTATTAATAGTTGGCTAAATGCTTTTCTTAAACAGTAAATCATCTGATGCTGTAATTCAGGATATTTTTGACAACAACGATGGAATGGACTTTTCCGATCAATATAATCCAGCGGATCAAAGTTGAATAATATCACTTAGTGCATGCAGAAAAGACGGCTTCGTTGGTTTTGTCATATGGAGGGAAAAGATGACGATGATTGGTTGAAGAATTGCATATAAATGAAAGTGGTTGGTGCTGTTATGAAAGGAAGACCAAAGAAAATATGAGAGGAAGTAATCAAATCGGATTTGAAGCAAAAATGTGTCACCAAAGATCTAGTAAAGGAAAGACTCTAGTGTATAAACACATCCTCTCCAATTTATTGACCCGTCCAACACAAGCTAGCATGTAAAACGGACGTAAAACCGAGCATGATGATGATGATGATGATGATAATGATGATCAAAGTATTCACCATCAAAATGCTGTAATTACAGTTACTAAAGGAAGCTGTGACTTTTTTGTCAATTGAAGAACGCGTTGATAAGACTTGATTGTACCTCAACATCTCTCTTACATTTACTTGTGGAAAATAATGCTTATTGGTTTAGGTAACATTAAAGGAAGTGTTTCATTTGTTTTAGCAGAGCGGTGACCATACTGCGATGTAAATCTGATTTTGCATTTATATCTAGAGCCACGTAGCATCCTTGAAGAATTAAATAAGGGAATGAAAAATCAAGTCGATCAAAACGATAAAAAATTTAGTGATCCAAAGAGTCGCAAATAAATGGTAACACTTTCAAAGCTTTTACTTATCTTGCTGTGCTGTTTAGTGACGAGTGTAACAATGACCACCACGAAATTAATATGGTAAATACAATTTGCGAAAAATACAGACATATTTCAAGTAATATATATATATATATATATATACATAAAATATAATAAAAAGAATATGACAACAGTTAAACGTCAGTCTTAAAATAGGTCTGCTTAGAAAATGCATGAAAGAATGGGTGGTGCTGTTAAGTGAGAGTCGTCAGACAGGCAAGCTCTTTTCAAAAGATAAAGGAAATATAGGTGACTTAGCTAATTTTAAACGAGGAATATACGACTTTCCCACTAATTTTGTTCTTTGGTGCCTGTCAGATATTAGTAGGAGGGTAGTTGTTCTTCTTGCTCACTCGCATGACAGCTCCTCTCCCAGGTGCTATGTTGAATCCCACACATAAATTGCAGGTTAACCCCCATCCAAGTAAAGTGTTGCTCTTCTTTAATCAATGTTTGCTTACCTATTCCACATCTTTTGTAATACCTTGATTCTCCTCTTTCTTCAAATCTTTCAAAAATAAATTAAAATTTTGTACTCTTTAAGTCAAATGCAAACACTCACATTCCCTCTACCAATTCACTATTTACAGCTAATTTCTAATCCATAGAAATCTCTGCTCTGTTCTTGTGAACTTTTTATGTCCTCCCCATCATTCGCGTATGATGGTAAGTATTTTAAGTTTATTGACATGGCTTTGATGTTGCTAATATAGTCACTGTCAATTTTTTATCAGTAAATTGTTTTATAAAAAGCTGAATGACAATAGATACGCAAACAATAAGGCTATATCAACAGCGATGATTGCGATGTTGATCACTAAATGTTTATAGATATTTATTATTATTATTATTATTATTATCGAGTGATTACATATAATCTACTAATGGATTAGTAGTAGTAGTAGTAGTGGTGGTGGTGGTAGTAACAGTAGTAACAGTAGTAATAGTAGTCATAGTAGTCATAATAGTCATAGTAGTCATAGTAGTCATAGTAGTCATAGTAGTCATAGTAGTCATAGTAGTCATAGTAGTCATAGTAGTCATAGTAGTCATAGTAGTCATAGTAGTCATAGTAGTCATAGTAGTCATAGTAGTCATAGTAGTCATAGTAGTCATAGTAGTCATAGTAGTCATAGTAGTCATAGTAGTCATAGTAGTCATAGTAGTCATAGTAGTCATAGTAGTCATAGTAGTCATAGTAGTCATAGTAGTCATAGTAGTCATAGTAGTCATAGTAGTCATAGTAGTCATAGTAGTCATAGTAGTCATAGTAGTCATAGTAGTCATAGTAGTCATAGTAGTCATAGTAGTCATAGTAGTCATAGTAGTCATAGTAGTCATAGTAGTCATAGTAGTCATAGTAGTCATAGTAGTCATAGTAGTCATAGTAGTCATAGTAGTCATAGTAGTCATAGTAGTCATAGTAGTCATAGTAGTCATAGTAGTCATAGTAGTCATAGTAGTCATAGTAGTCATAGTAGTCATAGTAGTCATAGTAGTCATAGTAGTCATAGTAGTCATAGTAGTCATAGTAGTCATAGTAGTCATAGTAGTCATAGTAGTCATAGTAGTCATAGTAGTCATAGTAGTCATAGTAGTCATAGTAGTCATAGTAGTCATAGTAGTCATAGTAGTCATAGTAGTCATAGTAGTCATAGTAGTCATAGTAGTCATAGTAGTCATAGTAGTCATAGTAGTCATAGTAGTCATAGTAGTCATAGTAGTCATAGTAGTCATAGTAGTCATAGTAGTCATAGTAGTCATAGTAGTCATAGTAGTCATAGTAGTCATAGTAGTCATAGTAGTCATAGTAGTCATAGTAGTCATAGTAGTCATAGTAGTCATAGTAGTCATAGTAGTCATAGTAGTCATAGTAGTCATAGTAGTCATAGTAGTCATAGTAGTCATAGTAGTCATAGTAGTCATAGTAGTCATAGTAGTCATAGTAGTCATAGTAGTCATAGTAGTCATAGTAGTCATAGTAGTCATAGTAGTCATAGTAGTCATAGTAGTCATAGTAGTCATAGTAGTCATAGTAGTCATAGTAGTCATAGTAGTCATAGTAGTCATAGTAGTCATAGTAGTCATAGTAGTCATAGTAGTCATAGTAGTCATAGTAGTCATAGTAGTCATAGTAGTCATAGTAGTCATAGTAGTCATAGTAGTCATAGTAGTCATAGTAGTCATAGTAGTCATAGTAGTCATAGTAGTCATAGTAGTCATAGTAGTCATAGTAGTCATAGTAGTCATAGTAGTCATAGTAGTCATAGTAGTCATAGTAGTCATAGTAGTCATAGTAGTCATAGTAGTCATAGTAGTCATAGTAGTCATAGTAGTCATAGTAGTCATAGTAGTCATAGTAGTCATAGTAGTCATAGTAGTCATAGTAGTCATAGTAGTCATAGTAGTCATAGTAGTCATAGTAGTCATAGTAGTCATAGTAGTCATAGTAGTCATAGTAGTCATAGTAGTCATAGTAGTCATAGTAGTCATAGTAGTCATAGTAGTCATAGTAGTCATAGTAGTCATAGTAGTCATAGTAGTCATAGTAGTCATAGTAGTCATAGTAGTCATAGTAGTCATAGTAGTCATAGTAGTCATAGTAGTCATAGTAGTCATAGTAGTCATAGTAGTCATAGTAGTCATAGTAGTCATAGTAGTCATAGTAGTCATAGTAGTCATAGTAGTCATAGTAGTCATAGTAGTCATAGTAGTCATAGTAGTCATAGTAGTCATAGTAGTCATAGTAGTCATAGTAGTCATAGTAGTCATAGTAGTCATAGTAGTCATAGTAGTCATAGTAGTCATAGTAGTCATAGTAGTCATAGTAGTCATAGTAGTCATAGTAGTCATAGTAGTCATAGTAGTCATAGTAGTCATAGTAGTCATAGTAGTCATAGTAGTCATAGTAGTCATAGTAGTCATAGTAGTCATAGTAGTCATAGTAGTCATAGTAGTCATAGTAGTCATAGTAGTCATAGTAGTCATAGTAGTCATAGTAGTCATAGTAGTCATAGTAGTCATAGTAGTCATAGTAGTCATAGTAGTCATAGTAGTCATAGTAGTCATAGTAGTCATAGTAGTCATAGTAGTCATAGTAGTCATAGTAGTCATAGTAGTCATAGTAGTCATAGTAGTCATAGTAGTCATAGTAGTCATAGTAGTCATAGTAGTCATAGTAGTCATAGTAGTCATAGTAGTCATAGTAGTCATAGTAGTCATAGTAGTCATAGTAGTCATAGTAGTCATAGTAGTCATAGTAGTCATAGTAGTCATAGTAGTCATAGTAGTCATAGTAGTCATAGTAGTCATAGTAGTCATAGTAGTCATAGTAGTCATAGTAGTCATAGTAGTCATAGTAGTCATAGTAGTCATAGTAGTCATAGTAGTCATAGTAGTCATAGTAGTCATAGTAGTCATAGTAGTCATAGTAGTCATAGTAGTCATAGTAGTCATAGTAGTCATAGTAGTCATAGTAGTCATAGTAGTCATAGTAGTCATAGTAGTCATAGTAGTCATAGTAGTCATAGTAGTCATAGTAGTCATAGTAGTCATAGTAGTCATAGTAGTCATAGTAGTCATAGTAGTCATAGTAGTCATAGTAGTCATAGTAGTCATAGTAGTCATAGTAGTCATAGTAGTCATAGTAGTCATAGTAGTCATAGTAGTCATAGTAGTCATAGTAGTCATAGTAGTCATAGTAGTCATAGTAGTCATAGTAGTCATAGTAGTCATAGTAGTCATAGTAGTCATAGTAGTCATAGTAGTCATAGTAGTCATAGTAGTCATAGTAGTCATAGTAGTCATAGTAGTCATAGTAGTCATAGTAGTCATAGTAGTCATAGTAGTCATAGTAGTCATAGTAGTCATAGTAGTCATAGTAGTCATAGTAGTCATAGTAGTCATAGTAGTCATAGTAGTCATAGTAGTCATAGTAGTCATAGTAGTCATAGTAGTCATAGTAGTCATAGTAGTCATAGTAGTCATAGTAGTCATAGTAGNGTAACATGTAACATACCAAGTAACATGTAACATACTAAGTAACATGTAACATACTAAGTAACATGTAACATGCTAAGTAACATGTAACATACTAAGTAACATGTAACATACTAAGTAACATGTAACATACCAAGTAACATGTAACATACTAAGTAACATGTAACATACTAAGTAACATGTAACATACTAAGTAACATGTAACATACTAAGTAACATGTAACATACTAAGTAACATGTAACATACTAAGTAACATGTAACATACTAAGTAACATAAAACATACTAAGTAACATGTAACGTACTAAGTAACATGTAACATACCAAGTAACATGATGTCACAAAGCAATGCGAGATACCTCAGCTATTTAACAAGCAGGAGATGTTTAGAGGTGTTTACAGACAGGAGTCTGTCAACAGTTTTTAAGGATCGAAAAATTTATTAAAATTCAAATGTGGAATACAGCATTTTGCCATACACCTGCAGAGAGATAACTCCATTGTTTGCTATTAACAAATGGTAATACACCATCCTTTAAATATTATCCACAATAAACTCATTATTATCCCTTTTCAAACGAGAGTAACTTGAAATATTTTGATCTGATAAATAAAACGATGGCTTATTATGTGTATAGGATATTCCTTATTCTTCATCTGATTACATACACAACAGCTACTTGACAAAATAGATAGGATTGCTTAATTTTCACCAATATGAGGGTATTGTTGGTGGGCGTACTAAATGTATATTAATTTTCTGATAATACCCCATAGGGAGTCTTCGATTATTGGTAAGAATAGAAAGAATGAGACCCCTTTGTCTACCAAATCAAAGTTTTTACTCTTTGAAAATAAAATAATCCAGAAATTATGCTTGGTGCGTTGTGGAGTAGAAATGTCATATTATATTGTCATAAATTAGAGCAATAATTATTTGCTAGATGTTGCACTTTGGCTTTAAGGCTAAGTCTTCACATAATTTACCAACACACAAAGTATATTTAAAAATTCCTCTAACAGCCAATGATTATGCGATTATGCAATTTTTTACACTTCTGTAAATTATGTTAGGTTTTCTACTGTTATAGTAGGACTGCCATATATGGGGTGAATTTTTTTCTATTTTGATGTATTTTAAGGGACGAAAACTTTGATGATGATTAATCATGTTTTATGTAATTTTTTTTAATGCCAGAAATTGCACATATTGCTCTGAATAAATGCCTTTACTTGGATCCAGATCTTTCCATTGAAGATCCAAATTACAAAATCACATTAGACTACGAGTTTGTGGATGATCTTTACAGAGAGTGGCCATGTGACTTTGTGCAACACAGTGCAACAAATAAGCATGGCAAAGGAACATTTCTGACTAATCACGAAATAAAAAAACAAATGGAAAAAAAGAAAAACCATGCCTTGTATGTCATGGTAAGTGTATCCTAAATATTTTATTGCTAATGTGTTTCAGTTACCTTACTTTAACCTTTAATCTCTCAGTGCAAGAGGGCACACAGGTCTCTGACATTATTCCTCCACTGAAACTGGTTTTCAGCTGCTCAGAGTGTTGGGTTCTACATGTTCCAGCATGCAGAGATCTCGTTGGACTTTATCCTTCCTGTAGGCTTTGACCCATTGTCATTATGATGTCGGTGTCGGCAATCCTCTCTTCTCCCTGGTCATGTTGTGCGATGATATCTGTTGTTTATGTAGCTGATTAGGTTTTTCAGGAGGACGTAGGTGGTTTGCAGCCCATCTCCAGGCTTGGAAGACCGGTGGATTCTGTCAGGGTGTCCTTTCCTTACACTGCGTTGGTCCACGGCACCTCACGATTCATCTTTATCTGCCATCCAGAGGACTCGCCTTGACACCGTGGAATTGCAATACAAGAGATCTTTCTATAAAGACTACATTATTCAGTCAATAATAATCAAGAAGCAGCATTCATTTCATACACAATGCAAATTGACCAAAGTGATGGAGACAAACTCTGCTTTAATGTTATTTGTAACCTCATTTTAGAGGCTGTTTCAATCGTCATCCATACTTTATTTTATTTATTTTTTTACGTCATGCATAAAGTTTCAGAGAATAAACCACTGTTTCTGTCATACCTTGTCTTCCAAAATATTACCTTATACGACGTCATATAATCTTACCGGTAATATTTATATTTATTTGAAATGAAAAAAACATTTGTGTGTGTATATACGTGTACGTGGTCCTTATTGAATAGCACCCAGGAAACAAAAGAAGCTCATATTTAGTGTCAGGATAATTTGTAGCCTGCGCTGAACATCTTTATCGTTCCTCTCGATAAATTCTTTTCCTTAAGGTTGCGAAGTACCCTGACATCTCATTTGACCTTTCTAGCCTGCCTGGTTCAGTTTATTGTTCTAGTGTAATGTTTTATCTTCGATGAGATACAAATGTATTTCCAAAACCTATTTTTAGCCCAAGCGACTCAAATGGTCCTATAAGGAAACCCCGCGTATGTTGAGTTCACGGTTTGAAATTATTGGAGCACTAAATTTGAGCTTTCTTTAATGCCTGGTATGCCAAAGATAAATTTAACCAAACAAAGTAATAAGAACATTTTGTCAGGCTAATTTCATCCTGCAATTAACAAGGTCAGTCTAAAGTTTGAAATCAAACAGTATTTGCCCAAAAAATGGGGCTGTGTGATCTCATTCTTCAAGATAAAGACCTGTACTGGAAAAAATTCATTACTCTTAAAGATATAGAAAGTTCAATTTAGTGGCAAGGTAGTTTGTTGTGCTTTGCTGAATACACACCCTGCTATTTTTCGATGTCACTGGTTTGATTCGTTTTTGAACTGTAGGTCTTTATCTTTGATAAAGGCTAAGGGTGCTCAAATATCCCTTTTTGAGGGCCTGCCAGTCACACCAGGAATTATGGGGAAAAATAACATATCCAAATGACATTTTCATTGAAATACTCCTGGAAATACTATGGCAACATAATCCAGTTGCTTATTTTGCCTAAAAGCACATTTTCATGGCTTGCAGTTTTTTTATATGTTATATGACTGTTGTTTTGGCCCTAAAGCCCACTTCAGTGGTTGTATAAAAAAGGAATTACCCCATTCTTAGCGCAGAGTTTCAAAAATTATCACATCAAAAGTGAATCAGGAACAGATACAGAAGCCGGTTTCAATTTTCTTTTCTCTCTTTTAAAAAGAAATGGACATAGGAGAGAAATGAGCCTGTCTCATAGAAGCTCTACCTGAAAGTACCAGTAGTGTTGTGGGGCTCAAAAGGGGAAGCGAAAAAGGAAGAGGATAATTGAGGATATATATGAGTTGACTGATGCGCGTCGCAGTTCCAAACGCTGTAAGGAGCAAGCTAAAACAAGGGAGCAATCCAAAACTGCGCAGGAATACTACACAGACCTTGATAGAAGACTGAAGAGGAGCTTTTGAAGAGACAAGGAGGCGTTGTTTTAAAAAAATACAAAGGAAGTCTAAGAAGCAGCCGATCGGAATGATAAACTATGCAAAATCGCAAAAAAAAATTATCTTGGAAGAACAGCAATGCAAACGTCCCAATAAAGAGGAAAGATAGTCGAGTCCCAGCAACTAAACGAGCAAAATGAAATATGAGCTAAGAACGTCAAAAAGGTATTAAACCAACCAAGTCCAAAGACACTGTTCGATAAGAATAACATTGCAAATCCACAGAAGTTGCACGTGGAGATGGATACTATTTCAAAGGAGGAGATTACAGAAGCTTTCAAAAAGAAAGCAGTCAGAACTTAAAATGGGATCACATGAGCATTCTTTCTAATTTGGAGACATACAATTTTTAACAAAGAGGTTCCGGGTTCGATTCTCCGAGCGAGCAAAAAGAATTTGGAAATTTACAAAGAAATAGGCATTGGTTGGCGCCAGAAAGGTCATCTGGCCAAAAAAAATGTCTCACTGCTAAGACAAAGTTCATCAGAATGCCACTATCTGAGCCCTAGTCACTGGGGGGAAATGACGTTAAAACTAAAAAAATAAAGAAGAAAAGACTGACTGCCTGAATTTGGTCAAGTTTGATTTTTTGTTGATTACTAAACTTATTTTTGTTATAAGTGCTGACAGCAGAAGTATTGTTTGACTCGTGTTTTCTCATTATGAAATAATGGTCCTGGTTCAGGGAAAATCATTTACTATTACGCAGAGGGTGATTATGCACACATTATGGGTCTGAAATTTAGGACAACCAGACTCAGTTTGGGGCTGAGATTTTGAAAACCAAAAAAATATTTGAGGTTTAAAATTGGAGACTAAGATTTTTATGATTAAAAATTAAGACTCTGGGTCACGAATTTGGGGTCAGTTTGATACTTTAAAGAAGCGGATAAGCGTGTGATTTTGGGACGGATTAAAATGAAAGAAAATTACAATACGGACATTTGTTCCTTACATGAACTTTAGCTCCATTCCAATTAGTTTATTTTTTGCCCAGGTCAGACTTGTCTTATATGGGCAGCAATGCTCTCTACTTCAATTCAAACAGCACTGAATTACAATTTTCTTTTTTAATTTAATCCTTTCGTGAAAAATTCATGGTAATCAATCTCCAGCATTCCAGGTTCAACAACAGCTCCCAACACCTGGTTTGACTGATCAAAGATGGCTTGTGGGTTACACGTGTTCAAAGAGCTTATCCTCTATATTATTCCAATAGAAAGAAAGATTTTTGTTTTATGAATTGAGGTCCCTTAAGAGCAAAATGTTTCAAATGTTTCAGAAGTCTATTATTTGGGGATTTTCAAATAAAATTAGTCAAGATATTTAGGATTTTTGAAAATTTGGTCAGCATATTTGATGCTTTGAAAAATTTGGTCAACATATCGGGGTGGTCTGGGAAATTGGTCTGTCATGGTCATTACGGTCATAAAAGTCAACTAATTTCGGTTCTTGTTGTCTATCCCCCTCCCAAAGATTAAGTAGACTTTTGTCCTATAAAGCCTTTTTGCCCAATGAGTTATATATCAAACGAAAGAGCATTTATTCCTCTATAATCGGTGTAAATATCTTGTTCAAATTTGAATATCAAGTTGATTAACTAATCCGATCAAAACGATGACTATCCCAGGATCGGCAAGTGTGAAAATTCTTTCTCTTAATCAGCCCTGAGGTTTAAACATGGAAGGTCATATCTAAACAAGTCAACAAGATACAGCAAGCAAACTTGTACTATTTAAATCAGTAATCTATGGGGAACAAAAATATGAAAGTTTTAAAAGTATATCATTTACATAAATGCTTTTTCGTTTGATGTATAATTTACCTCAGGTTTGATTTTGAGAAAAGTTTTTCGCACTTGCCGACTATGGCATGGTCATCGTTTTGATCGGATTAGTTGAACAACTTAATATTTTTTCATAATTTATTGGGCAAAAAGTTTTTATAGGACCAAACTCTACTCAATCTTTGGGGTGGGTGGGAATAAACAACAAGTATCCTAATTTCCCCTAATTTGTTTGACAAATACAAAAAAATTTTCGACTTTAATGAAAATAAAATTATTTGCGATAAGCAGATTAGTACTTTTTGAACTCTGATTATTGATGTACTTATAGACTGCTAAACAAAGATCATAGATTTTATTTTTTGTTAGATACTTATTCAAAAACAAAAAATTATTAAATAATACATAGCCTTTCTTTATCTTTCCTTTTGTATTTCTCTCTTCTTTCTTTCTTTCTTTAGGTAGAATTCAAAAGGGAAATGGTGCTTAGTCATCCTGTTATTAAATCGTTGCTGAATTGGAAGTGGACTAAATTTGCTGCTTATATATATTATTCTAAACTGTTGTTTTACTTAATCTTTCTACTATTTCTAACTGCATACATCTTGTATTCCGCACCGATGCGTGCTCCTTTTCGCTCAAAAGATTGTAAAATGAACGTAGACAGTAAGGCATCCTTACCGCTTGTTGTATTTGTGGAAGTTGGACGATTCATTGTACTGGTGATAGCGATTATTCACATTATAATGGAGGTAAGATTAATCAGTTGATTGGAATACCGAGAAATCTTTAATGCCATTTTACTTTCATAGTGATATGGTATGATTTAATATGTCCTAGACCTATGATTTTCATTGGACTGCTTTTAAAAGATGCTTTGTCTATAAGCAGACTATAACACTGGTGGTATGTTAAAGTTAAAGAAATCATTTTGATCCATTAGTTTGGGTATTTTTTCCAAGCCAGTAACCATATCGTAAATACATTAAAATAGCATTTTTTCACCAATGAAATTGGTATTTTCTTTAATCTTATGCTCAGTTCATTTTTGTTTATGATCTATCATCAGTCGGTTTACAAGACATGCTTAAACTACCTAATTCATCAGGTCTATGAAATGATAAATTATAACCTTTCAGCGATTAGTTGTATTTTATCGATTTATAAACATTTAGTTTTAGTTCTTTCTCAACTTAAGTATATCTTATTTACAGTTGGATTGATGCTTCCCCTCTCCTCGGGTGTATAATATTTCCATGACTAAAGAGATTCCTTTAATTAATTGTTCAGGTTATATTTCTTCCAATATAATCTGTTTTATTTTTCTGTTTGAGTTAAATATTCAAGAGAAATTATTATACTTAAATTGAAGTGAATTTAAACAAGCAGCAAAGTATCTGTCAAAGCATTTTAGAAGAGCATTAACTTGCTGCATGTTTCTAAATACTTAGGTACTTAGACATTCGTACTGTCACATTAAAATCATGTACTTTGTAGCAGCTCTTCTCTTCGCATCAAAATTATTATTATTATCCTCATTGTTATCATCATCATTATCATTATCATTACCACTATCATTACTATTGTCATTAATATCTAGTGGCTGGGCCAAAATTGTTTGTGCAACAACTTCCTTTTTTTTTAATCATCTTGACCAATTTTGAATTCTTTCTATGGATATCTGTTTATCTTGCCATTGAATCTGATATCACCAGCTTAAGATCACCAAACTGTTTGCACACAATTACATTGAGGTTAATTCACCTTGAGCACAGTAGTACCAGCCAGCATATTTAGTATAATGTCAAAAGAGACATTAGTTCATATGCAAAGTGTTCCAGTTTATTCTTGCAGGGTAAGTTCCTGTTTAAACATTTTGTAATTTTGCAGAGTCTTGGCATAAAATACGAACGGTATCTAATATTATGCACGCGTACTATGGGAAAAATATACAAAGTTACTTATTTCCAGCAGAAAAGGACCGTTATGATTTTTCTCATATCATGTAATGTTGCCATTCTTTCATAGCTCCATACACTTGCGTAATGCATTATACCTTGTATGGTTCTTAACCATTAAAAAATATTCATGTTAAGAAATTACACTTAGATATGAAAACTTTAAAATTTTCATAAGTATACTTTAGGTGTTTTAAGGAAAGTGTTTTGTCGAAGATTTAGTGCCATATGCAAAAGACTAAGGATGCAAACGACTCAATCAAAATCTCTTTATCTTACATTTTGAAAACTTCATAACATAAGGAATCAAATTGTAAAACACCATATATCGTACCAGTTTTTAAATCTGGATCCTGAAAACTGTCTGAAAAATCATAAACAAATCCTCATGAACAATTTTCAAAGTTCGTTGAAGAAACCAAACTGTAGCACCACTTCCAAATTGATTTTGGCAGTGATGTGTCAGCTGAGCAAGCAATTACACTTTTCTTGGAAAATACAAGGTCAACACGTCTACACAAAAAACCTGGCTGGTGCTTGTTACTCGAATTGTTAAAAGCTTTTGACACGATAATTTACTCCTAACTACTTGCTACGTTACCGTAATATGGTATTTACAATCGAAAACCAGCGTTGTTTACTGTTTACTTTGGACAGGTAAATTCCATTAACTTTTACCAGTGTTCAGGTGTCCCCAAAGGATCTATTCTAGGCTCATTACTATTTTGAAAATATTTCATGAGCTCGCAGAACTTAGTAAGCATTCAAAAGCTGTCATGTATGCAGGCAGTACAGTTCTATACTTCAATACCAAAGCTACAAAAGATACCTCAAAGATATTAAATGATGATTTAGCCTCATTATCGACTTGCTTTCAGGAAAATGAAGTAGTTATGAGGTTAAAATGAGGAAAACTAAAGCACAACTGATTAGAATATCATAGAAAGTTGGTAAACAACTTGAAGTTTTTGCCATTCCTTTCAACAATACCAATATCTCATTAGCTAAGAAATACAATGCTTTTGAATCTCTGTTATTAGTCTTTTAAGTATGACGATGTTTTTCAATAAATATTACAAGAAAGCCACAACACATCTAAACCTTCTAGCCAAGATATGAAATGGTCCCGACACGAAGGCTCCAAAAGATTGTATCAAAACATGAAAATCTCAACTTTGCTTACTGCACTTTTCGCCTTGTTTGAATAACTGATACGCAATCGAGGATATTGGAATTCTTTCACAAATGAGCTGAACGTATTCTTCTTGCGGAGAATTGGAACATCATACACCTGCAGTCCATCCCCAGTGCCTGTTTTTTTATCAAATCATGTCTTGACAACAAGGTTATCAAACCATATAAAACTCCTTCAAAAATCCTAAGTCATAGCAAAAATGCTAGGAACTACAAAAGTACTGATAGCATTTCTGAAACTGGGAACCAAATATCCAAGGAAAGGCTCTCATTACATGCGAGCTGAGCTCTACAATTCCCAACTTGAGAATTCAGGTTTACAGAAAAATGAACTTTTTAGATGACACTCATTTACATTTTTTAAAACGTATTTAATTGTTTTGAAGTGGATTTGAAGAGTTTTTTTATTGATTTTTACTTTTTTTCTTCCCCCATTAGCCCCAAGGGCTACTTATTTCCTACCTTAACCTTGATCATAATCCTTTAATTTATATTTGGCTAAACCAACCATTATTTTGCTTACGTACAGTTTCTAAGGTATTTCTACGTTCCTCATATTTCTATTTTTTGTTTTATACTTTGTTCCTATTGTATTTTACAATGATTTTACATTACAGAACTCATGTTGATAATGTTGTCTGTATAATAAGTTAGCAAGACAGTTTTCCTAAAGATAGGGTACTAACTAGCACTTTATCAGTGGTGCTTCTTGTAATAAAAGTTTTCCAATTTTATTTGCTGTAGATTGGACAGTTTGGTGGTCAAGGTTGGGATTATATTAATCTTGAAAATCTACTAGAATGGAGTGTTTATTGCTTAGCAATTATTAATGTTGCAGATGACATGTTCAGTTTTCCTAGTCAAGTTGCAGTTGTGTAAGTTTTTTCTCAGCTATTGTTACCCACGTTGTAAACTTTTAAGTTCTTTATCTATTTGCTAACAGAAAAATAATAAATTTTTCACAAAGGAAATGTTTTTATTACATATCTTAATAGGGGTTATTTTACAAAACTAAAAGCCTCTTTCTATGGTTACAAATTATGAAGACACAAAATTTAAATGCATTAATATACATTTCTATGTATAAAGCTAGTGGTAACTTGACATTCTAGTTCAACATTAGGTATTTAGAAATATTAGATTGTCCCACATTCCAGTATGAATGATTTTTTCACAACAGAAGAAAACAAAGTTTACTAAAATTAGAAGCTGAACAAAATCGTAACTTTGGTATGCAGAAAAGAGACAATTTTTTAAAGTTTCTAGCTGCGAGTGCATTGATTTCATCATAATGCAGTGCAAAAATATAAAACTGACTTGATTGGATGCAATTATAAAATTTTATAGATATTCCTACAAAGAAAGGTATTTTGTTAATTTTGTTGTCTCTCTCTACCAAGTAGTACAAAAATAATGTTATTTCTCGATTTATGAGAAGAGTATTGGTAATTCCTAAAATGTTAGGCTATTACCATACATTAATATCTTTTTGATTGATTGAAATGATTTCATTTGCAGTCTCCCTTCTTCCTCTCCTACTGCTATCTTATTCACCCCTACATATCTTATCAAAACTGTAGGAAACAAAAAAGCTTGCTTTGTATGTTGACATGCTACATACCTTTTTGCAAATAAAACAGATAGCAAGTACTTACTTTAACATTGATAATATCTGGCAGAAAAAGTATTTTGATTATAAGGAATACTCACAAACAGAATTTTGGTTTTATGTTCCATTATTCTCTACCAAGTCTTAAAAACATAATTAAATATAACCTAAACGTCATAGTATTTGCCATCGCATATATATATATATATATATATATATATATACACAAAGGGTTTTACAATTACTATAACCAGTACCATTTTTATGTTATCCTTTTAATTACCAGGAAAGATTTTATGCTTAAAAACTGCATTGGATCATTAGATAGATTATTTTTTAAGGTACACTTTCAGTTTGTAACTGCTTTCAGATTGCAAATAGATATCCAGTTGAAATTCAATGGGGTGAAAAAATGTACAGTATTGAAAATTTCTAATTTCAATTTTTGTTTTCCTTACAGTAGCTTCTTGAGTTTACATTGAAGAAAAAATTAAAATACTTCACTTGTTACTATTCTTATAATTGAAATCTGAAGTAACTGAAAGCACAAATTTCAAATAAAACACATGTTATATTTTAGATAAAAATCAGAGTTGCTTGATTGGTAGCAATAAACAGATAAACCACGGCGTAAAAAATACCTTTTACTTTACTTTTTACCTGTTTAAGTACTTGGCATAATGGGTAAACGTAAATTTTGATATTTTTGGTTTTTTTGGAAATTGATATGATATTTAAGCTATTAATAATTCCCCTATACTTCCTATTTTAGGTGTACTCTTTATCAAAAAAGCATTGGAGCATGTGCATTATTTCTTTCATGGATTAATTTAGTCTTATTCATTAGAAAAATCCCCAGATTTGGTATCTACATAGTAATGTATATCTACGTCGTCAAAACATTTTTCCAGTTCTTTGTAGTTTTCACACTCCTAATTGCTGCTTTTGGACTGGGATTTCATATTCTATTAATTGACAATGTTGAGGTGAGTAACAGATTTTGGTTTGGTCTACAAAGCTAGTTGACAAAAGTAGTGACCAATGGTAATTGACGAAGTTAGTTGACATAGCTAGTTGACAAAGCTAGTTGACAAAGCTAGTTGACAAAGCTAGTTGACAAAGCTAGTTGATGAAGATAGTTAACAATGATAGTTGACAATGCTGGTTGATAAAGCTAGTTGACGAAGTTAGTTGATAAGGTTAATTGCCAAAGCTAGTTGACAAAGCTAGTTGATAAAGTTAGTTAACAATGCTAGTTGACAATGCTAGTTGATAAAGCTAGTTTACAATGCTAGTTGACAATGGAAGTTGACAAACTAGTTAATAAAACTAGTTGGAATAAATGCTGGGATACAAGGGTAATGGAACAAAAGGTTTAAGGAACAGAATTAGGAAGACCAAGAAAGAAAAAGAATGGAATGATTATACAGGGCATGGAAACAAAGATTTCTCGTGCTTAGCACAGTTAAAGTAGAATTAAGTCGCAAAATGAAATTTGACGTAGTGACCCTATACTAGCGTGGTATTAATTACAGCAGAAAACTCTGATCGTGATGGTGATAATGGTGACGATGATGATAATGATGATGACGCTGATGATGATAATGACTATGATTTTATGAAACTGGATTCTTATTTTTGCCTAATGTTCTGCTTATTCAGTATTTTCCGAAAAACTTTAATTTCTATTGGTGACATAAAGTAACTGGAATGATTTCACATAGGATATTTTCCACACTTTCACTAGGACTTTTTCTAAAATATACTAAACGTCTAGAAATAGTTTACATTTAGTATTTGCCAAACATTTTCTTATACCTACCAGCTTAGGAACTTCTGCATCCATGCTACAAAGGATAGCATGATAAAAGCTCACCACTGCTAAATTATTGCTATCTAATGTAAACTCTACATTTAGCCCTATAACGTTTTTCAAAATTTGCAAATCTACAAAACCAAGTGCGCTCTAAGGAGAAGAATGTGGAAAATGAAACAGAGGAACATAAGTCTGAAGATGTTTGTTTTATTATGAAAAGTCAGAACTTACAGTATTTGTGCTGGCAAAAGATAGAATTACGATCATTTAACATTCAAAGTTTACTTGTGTCATTTTTAAGATGGTCCAAAGGGTCTTGTTTGTTATAACTGAAAATAATGCTACTCTATGTAATGCCATAGGCAATAGGTAAAGCCAATATTAAAAGTATGAAGACTGGTTACTCTAGCAACGTATTTTATTTTTTATTAGACGTGCGGCGCATACGAGAAATGAATAAGCTTTGGTTTACTCTTTCCTGGAGAATGTTCTGAGCATTTTAGTGACACAAAATTAATTGATTTAGATCTTGAGTCATGAAAAACAGCTATTTGACTCATATATTTTAAATGGATCTTATCCATTCAGAAAGTAAAAATTTATATTGCATTTGCAACGTAAAGCACGTAGATGTACCCAATCCAACACCCAGCTGTTCTCCGTAGTTGTTAGGTGTGTTTTATTCTGTATGGGAACAACTAGGAGGAAATGTAGCATTTGCCCTGGTTTTCTAGTGCGCTAAGGGCTCTTGTTTTGTAATCTATCCTGTGGTTTTCAAGGTAATACGGATAAGCACACATAGATTCTAGACATGTAGATTAATCTCTTGGTTGCCACTTTGATGTTGACAAAGAGGTAGTTAGAATTCATTTATTACAATCATTACCATACACCGTAAATTTATTCATTAGAGGGTCTTTTCATTAGTCATTATCTCCACAGGTGCACAACTGAATTGTAGCAAAACGCTGTCATATTCTTTAATTCCTGATACATAAAGCTAATCGTCAGGTGTGTGATGTGGGAGGCAGTAGCATAATAGCTGTGGAAATGCCCGCATTCACTATTGGATCTTTAAATACTCCAGAATTAATTAAGATATATTGTAGACTGCCCCTTTCTTATTTGTTTTAGAGCAACTGTACGAGTATTCGGAAATGACTGGTAATAGCCTGACACAATCCCAGTAAATTTAGATGCCTGAACATCTAGTTACTAACTAGGTTTGTTAAGAAAGCTCAAACCTGGTTTGGCATAAGCCAAACTTCTAACCAGTTTGTTCCACCTGGAGTGTTGGCATTCTTTCCGCTCCTTTACGTACTACTGCTATTGGATCTGTTTTCGACAAAAACCCCATAGGCACACTTTGATCAAGAAAGTATTGGTTCTTGTACCATGAAGAGAGTCCTTTACCAGAGTATACCTAAAGTTCCCCTGATTTATAGAAACAGAATGATCTTGCAAACATTTTTCTAGGACCATACTGGTTAGGGACATATATTTCAATTATAATTCACGTTGAATTGCCTTGAAGTTGTTAAAATATCTATTTCGTCAGTATATGTTTCACAAAGCAAGATCGAATAAAGCATACGAATCGTTTGGATATCAATACTATTTCCTTTTTACTTATATACCAAGCATCAAATATTAATAATTGTTTTGCTCATTAAGGCCTTAAATATATCGTAATCATTTCTGTCTTTCCAGTTTGTTGCACTAAATAAAAAATGCTTCTTTATTTTTTGTGTGCACCTTTTGTTTTATTTTGTTTTACAGCTACGAGCATTTCACTCTCCTATCAGAGCACTATTTAAAACACTGGTGATGATGACTGGTGAATTAAATTTTGATGAAGTGTTTAACTCTAGCACAGATCAGCCAGCAGCTGCATGGTGGATTTTCCTTCTCTTTGTAGGTCTGATGACAATCGTTTTAATGAATTTACTGGTAAGTGATCTAAATTTAATCAAACTTATCTTTGAATACTTTCACAGTAAGGGGGCTCCGTTTTTAAATATTTAATTAACTATGTCGACAGGATGATTAAGGACTTTTGTGCTATTAAGGCAGATTTAGTGAAATATAACAATTTCATTTCCAGTCAAAGTGTATTAGGAGCTTAACAAAACCAAATCAAAGGATAGGCGTCTGGCTGGTTTTTATATTAAAAGTATAAAAATTGATTAACTGTTATAGAATAGGGTGTGTATTTTTTTAATCTACGGTAATAGTGGTGACTCAAAATG
Organism: Morbakka virulenta; assembly: GCA_003991215.1. Classification (NCBI taxonomy): domain Eukaryota; kingdom Metazoa; phylum Cnidaria; class Cubozoa; order Carybdeida; family Carukiidae; genus Morbakka; species Morbakka virulenta. The sequence goes on along the minus strand of RDPX01000021.1, from coordinate 134,055 downwards.
AACTCATATCACTGATATTAGTAGTACTAATGAAAGAAACCCTTATGCTGCATTCAACGCAGGTAAAAGAGTGGTTTGATGCATCGTCGTTCTTCATTGCCCTTCCAAATTCCTTTCACAATCAAGTACCTTTTTTCTGCGAAACAGGTTGGATTAGCAGTTGATGATATCCAAGAAGTACAGAGACAAGCTACTTTAAATAGAATGACGATGCAGGTAAGGCAAGATTTAAGTATCGTGTTTCCTTGATTAAGCACCCGACCTCAATTAAGGGCTCCTCTAGAATAAGCGCTTCCCTTGGAAAACTACTTTTACAATAAGCACTCTCCTCGATAAAGCGCTCACCATTTTGGAATAAGTGCCTTTCTTGAATAAGCACCTCCTCCAATAATCACTCTATCTTGAAGAGTGATTTTGACATATTTGTCCAAAATATTCAAAGTTTTTACCGTATTAATAAAATTTTTTGAAATAATTACGTTATCTCATCAAGTAAGAGCTTACTAGTACTTTTAAAAATACAGTAATTACTTGAAAGCTTCAAATACAGTCGAACTTGTAAATGGCGACTACTTTCGGACCCCTGAATAGTTGGTCGTTTTTCATAGGTGGTCGCCATTCAGGACACGAAATTGGGAACGAAAATTTAATGAACCTTTCCCGTCTAAAGTGCCATGAATAGTGTACATGATTGGCTGGCTTGGGACCACCAACTAGCCCAACAAAAAGGGGACGTGGGAGAATAGGGAGTTAAAGTTATTTTGATTGGTTTATTTGGAGTGGTTTTTTGGTTTTAAGTAGGTATTGCCCCAACCAGTCAGACACAAGAAATAGGATGCATCAAAGTCTAATACTCCATTTCGCTAAAAATACGCATAAATTTTGCTTAATGACCCAAAGACGTCTGGCATTGAAAAGCAAACTTTCTCTTCCTTGCCTTCTTTATCTTCGCCATGATGTGCTGTATTTCAATTTGAGAGGTTGTATCATGTCTTGATCAATTGGTTGCAGTTTTGCTGCTGTATTGGAGGGAAAGAAACAGACCATCACCAGGCTTTATATCAGAATTGGATAGAACGAAGCTCTATTGTGATTGAATGACTTTAAACGAGGGGATGAAATTAGTATTTCCTTTCCGAAAGAGTTCATGGGACAATGGAGTTAAAACTCATACAAATGGGAAAAGTTGTTTCGGATTTTTTTATTTCTTCTTCCAATAATGAGGTTACTGGTTATTCTATTGAAAAATGGCTAAAAGCTATTGTGACATACCTTTGTTTAAATGTGAGACATGACGCGAATTATTACACTTCGAAATACAAGCACATGCCCTCATACAGAACACAACAGAGAAAGCAGCCACTGGAAAGAGAGATAACTTGACCTTCGCAACCGGAATTTTGCAGACTAGGGGGCTACCGCTGATCGGTTATGCAGAAAGATGAGGTACAAATGTTCTTCTTATACGGTTATGGATGCCTATGCAAATGATTGTCTTTCGCGTGCACTAATTTGAGTTCATTTTCTCGCTCCATTTTCAACCGGGCAAAGGTTATTTGTAAACATTTGGCCATAGGTATGGATGCGAAAACAGGTTAAGTCCACGGTCAGTCGTCAGTTTATGTTGGCACGGTCGCTGATTAGAGGTGGTCGTACTCCGTAAGTCTGAAATATAGTAATTTATCTCGGTCGTCGACAGTATTTGGACGCTGGTGCAGGTGGTCATGAGCTCAAGCTCGACTGTACCTGTTTATAAATAGCATCTTCAAAAGCCACACCCTAAAATTCATTGTTCCCTTTGTATGATTTAAAACTCAAACTTGTGTAATCCTCACAATAACCTTAGACGACAATTTAAAGATACTCCTTTTCTAAGACATATCCTTCTTCTCCTAGCTTGAGCTGACTTTTAATTAAACACCTTTTATACAGATAGACTCATTAATGGATACAACAGTCAAAAGAGATTTGCTTTAATTTGCACTAAAAGCATGAGGTTTTGTACTATCAAAGTGTAAAAATAAGATGTAGGAAATGAATTTTAGCTAGAATATTATAAGCGGTACCTAAGCCTAACATAATTTTTGGTTCGCTGGTGTGACGTATTCTGAGCGAGCTCATTAAATAGTGCAACGCACCTATTTTAATTCAAATGAAGTCCATTAAGTTGATAATAGCACTATTTGATGAAAAAAAACTTATCTTATTTCTTTTTTAAAGATGAAACCACAAGCCGGAAATACTGGTTTTTGTAGTAATAAAATTCAAATTTGCCTGTTCTAAATCGCTAATATCTCTATATACATTTAGATAGATCTTGTTTTGGATGCTGAAAAATCATTACCACAGACTCTACGAAAGAGATGCATTGCAAGCCATCAAGTAATATTTCCGAATTATAAAGGAAAGATGTCTCAGTTACTGAAAGGTCCAGATCTCACCAAGGGCATTCAAGAGGCATTAAAAACTGAAGTGGTAAGTAAAGAGGTAATTAACTTTAGCACAATCTGGTGGGAACTAAAATTGCTAATTCCCCCCACCCACCCCCAAGTATAAGTACACTACTTAGTTTATCTATAACATCCGGAGAACAAAACTTCATCGTCCAAGGCTTCTCTTCTCCGGACTGGACTAATTTGTCTTTTCATGCGCAACTGTTGGATTCTTTTTGGTAAAGCAGATAGCATTTGTGTTACTAACTTTCAGTTAGTTATCATTCAGCCCCAAACCGAGTACAGAAGCAGTGAAATACCACCAAAAGTACCTAGCTTGTAAGGACATTGTGCTTCTTTAATTCATCTCATAAATGGGTATATCTAAATATAATTCAATTTGATACACAAAAAAGTGATGTTTTCAATAGCAAAGTTGATTTCAATAGGAATTAAACATTATTTCAAAATCACGTCAATAGAACAAACCAAAAAAAAGTTACACTTTCTGTTTCGGACAAAGCCCTTTTGGAAAACAGCTTGAACATTGAACAATAAATATATATATATATATATATGTATATATATGTATATATATATATATATATGTATATATATATGTATATATATATATATTGTTCAATGTTCAAGCTGTTTTCCAAAAGGGCTTTGTCCGAAGCAGAAAGTGTAACTTGTTTTTCTTTATATATATATATATATATATGCGTATGAGCTAAAACATATGAGTGTTCAACTATCAAGACAATCATATTATAATGTAAAGTTTGTAAATTGCAGCCACTGTCGAAGCTCTTCGTTCACAGTTTGCACGTCCCCTTAAAGACCAATGGCTCTGCAGTGTAGCACGTGCTCTGGTGTTTGCCTTTCCCCACANTATGTATATATATATATATTGTTCAATGTTCAAGCTGTTTTCCAAAAGGGCTTTGTCCGAAGCAGAAAGTGTAACTTGTTTTTCTTTATATATATATATATATATATGCGTATGAGCTAAAACATATGAGTGTTCAACTATCAAGACAATCATATTATAATGTAAAGTTTGTAAATTGCAGCCACTGTCGAAGCTCTTCGTTCACAGTTTGCACGTCCCCTTAAAGACCAATGGCTCTGCAGTGTAGCACGTGCTCTGGTGTTTGCCTTTCCCCACATAAGCACTGGTTACTCTGTGCTAGCCCGATTCTGTACATGAAGTCTGCATACCTTCCGTGACCTGACCTCAGTTGTTAAGAAAAACCCAGGGCACCCGAGGTAGATCGTGCCCTGGAGGTTCAGGTGACGGCTCTGGTATTTACTGCTTCTATCTGCAATTGGTGCTGTTCCACCTCTCCTGCCACTTCTCTGCTGTCCATAGATCCGGAGAGCTGCCGTTTGCGTCACGAGTAATGTCTTGCATTCGTCTGGATAGAGGACGTGTTGATGCGAGCCTTTGTGGGGCCTGTCTGTGATCAGTTGCTATGGGGTGTAGTAGCTGAGATGGACTGTTGAGCGATCTGGTGTAGGTCTTAAGAATGATGTTTTCTCTCCCCAAATCAGGTGGCTGAATTTCTGAGACGATGGGAAGCAAATGAAGAGGTTTAGAGCGAATACAGCCACTGATGATGCGCATGCTGTCACTAAGGACAGAGTCTAGATGTTTCACATGCGAGCCAGCACACCAAACAGGGGCACAGTACTCAGCAGTAGAGTAGCAGAGCGACAACGCGGATGTTCGGAGGACATCAAATGAAGCACCCCATCGATTACTTGCAATGCAACAAAGTAGATTTGATCTGGCGCGAACTTTTTCTGTGATCTTCTGAAGATGTTCTTTGTATGTTAAAGATCGGTCAAGTGTTACACCGAGGTACTTCGGATTTTTTTGAAATGGTATGGTGTTTGTGTCAACTTTAACCTTTAGATTGCGATGAGCTTGCCTGTTTGCAAAATGGAACACGCTTGAAGCAGTTTTGGCCGTGTTGAGTTTTAAAATATAAACAATATGAACAATATGAACAGTTCAACTACATATATTGAACAATAAATCATACCAAACTACACCTAAAAGGAAAATCAAACTTATTTCTTTAAGAAAAGTAATAGCTGAGCTACGACTGATATTATATATATATATATATATATATATATATATATAATTTAATCTGCAATCTTCAGGCACATGTTATCTATTCAATAGCTCATCCATACAGCTTGGAACGTCCGAATATTTTCATTCGCTGACAAATCCCGAATCGTAAGATTCATGTCGGGCGGTGATGGGCATGCGTACATCCAAATGTTAGGGATTGTGAGGAACCGCAGTGCTCAACAATATAAAGTGGAGGATTAAATACATAAAAAATATGAATACATACTTACTAATAATATAATTAACATATAATATATATACTTACATATATATACATATATTGAAATAGGTTAAGGGATAGTTCATTCATCTTTTTTTCATCATCAGGGAGGTGTCATCTTGGTGCCTTAGGAATTAAATTACATGCAGCCTGTCCAATGAGACATAGTTAAAGTTATAAGCAGGACTTGCCCTGCCAGATACTGGAATCCCATACACCGTCACAAACGCTGAAGGGATCAGTGAAGCAATCAGTTCCTTAAAGTTTATAAATCCTCTCCTATCTATATTCAAAATTCTCCTGAACCACAATATGAATGAAAAATGACCTTATTCTACTGGTCATTGCCAGGCAAAGCATTTCACATCTGACGTAGGTTACAAAATTGCTTAGCAGTCCCATTTACTACCCTGTTTACCACTGCTTTTGCAAAGACACATTAGAGAGATCCAAACAGGTGAAAATAAAATCCAGACTTATCAGTAAAATACTATTAATTTGCTCTTTCTTTTATTCTTTTGTTCTCTTTTGTTGTAGACACCAATAGACGAGCTGAAAGTACAAGGGAGAGATTTAACTGCAAAAGCAAATAAAATTGACACCGGAATGGAAAATGTTCAAGAAAAAATAGAAAGACTTGATATTTTAGAGCAAAAGCTTCAAAATATGCAAGATATGATTGAAAAATTAACCTTATACGTTCGCAGTACAAAGAAATGAAGCCAAATGTTTTAGCCTTTAAAACAAACAGAAGTAGTCAGAAGATTGTCATGTATTTTTACTGATAAAATGAAATTTATGTTAATTTTATTTTAAATCACAAGGATATAGGAAAATAAGTCTATATACATTCTATGTGATGTAATGATTATAAACATTAAAATGTACATGTTTTAAAAAACAATTTATTTTTATTGGCTTTGTCAGGAATACAATCCAGTTTTAAACAAGATGATGAGAGAGAATTACATAATTTGAATAATTAATATTGTGCTTACAGTTATCAAAAGTATGATAGTTTCTGATAGAGAGGACTGGAGCAACTTAGTCAGACAAAATCACATAACATTCTTTGTTTAAATTGATCAAAATCGAATTTCTACTAGTTCTTGAAATAGGGAAATGGAATATAAAGACACGTTGAAGATACGACCTTTAGCTTGAAAACTGCATCAAGCTTTATTTTCAAATTAATTAAACTCATATTTATCTAATGACCTTATAACATGGTAATAAATGCATTAATATTTATTACGGGTTTATATGAATTTTCGAATAATCATATCATTACAATCAGTTCATAGAATATTTCTACTTATTAAATCACTTATTATTATTTTACATCTAAAAGGTTTTACTAATAAGTAGTTGTCTGAAAAAAACCCAAACAATCACATTATCAAACAATGAGGAACCGTGGGGTAATGGCTAGTGCGGCACCGCAACCAAGAGATTCCGGGTTCGATTCTCTAAGCAGGTGAAAAGATTTTGGAACTTTACAAAAGAAAATGCCATTGGTTGCCGTAAGGAAGGGCATACGGGCAAGAAACTCCTGACTGCCAAAACAAAGTCCCTTTGAAGGGCACCTTCTGAGTGTAAAAACAAAAAATTGTCAAACAAAAATATAAACTTCTTTACGCAACTGACTAAGAATTGGTTTATTTACTAATCAAAATCCTTACATTTCAGAGTAAAAAGTCTTTTCTTCACTGTGATTTTATTTTTAGGATATCGGTACCTATTCGTTACTACTGACGCAATCCAGTTTTTAAGACTTTTTTCTAGTACCATATATCCGCGAATAATCTTATTTAACAATTGTCCTTCGAAGGAGGTCTTATTCAAGGAGGTGTCCATTTTAGGAGTGACAAAAATAGGAACGACAAGAAGAACAAATACCATCTTAAATTATGTCATTTACTTTATACACACAAAAAACCTACTTAAAGAAAAAGTAAAAGGGGGTGTTTAATAGAGGAGAAAGCGGGTATACTTTGTATACTTCAGCCATTCTTTTGAACATTCCCCTAACATTTAGCGTGCATTACGAGTTAACTCACTGTATAAAACATTTGGAGATTAACAGCTACCCAACGTCATTTGTGGTGACATTATTTCACTGTGAAAAACACTTGGAAACTAACAGCTAATTATTTGATTTGTACAACAAATACTTTTGTTGGCATGACACAAGTGAGCAATAAAATTTTAAGAACCTTTTTATTTTATTTTTCACCGACAGTACTGTAGTGTTATTGGAAACTGTGAAGAAGAATTGATATGGACGAATGGAGGCAATTTTGTAACATAAAATTCTTATAAAGCTGGGGTAGCAGGTGGATTGAATTTCTAGCATTTAAAACATATGCAAGTATTGCTTGAAAATCTTTTTCTTGCAATTTCTTTCCCTTGTTTTCTAAACCATTTTGCTCAACTCAACAAACATCGTATTAAATCTGACCTTTCATTGATAATCCAATACCAGCAAGTTTGAAACTTTGCGTTCTTTACCCAACATAATGAAGAATTCCGATACTTAGTCAAGATCTAAATTTTCCAAATTTTCTATTTTGACTGGTGTTCAGGAGATATTTCTTATCGTCCGTTGTCATTCCTGTGATTGAGCATTCTTTAGCTTTTCTTCTCTTACTGTTCAAACTGTACACATACACACACACACACACACATATATATATATATATATATATATATATATATATATATATATATATATATATATTAGACCAGTAGAATAAGGTCATTTTTCTTATTCTATATATATATATATATATATATATATATATATATAGTATGAGTGGTAAGTTCATGGCCGTAGATGTAAATCGGCAAATTTACTAAACAGGACAAACAGACGGGACATAAGACAAATACAGGGACAAAACAACATCAAAAAAAGTAAAAAAATGTAAAAAAGGGAATGGGAATAAGTTTATGCAGAAGTGTAAAAGAAACTATGAGAGATAACACAGTTAAGAAGATATGGTGTGAAGAGGAAGAAGGAAACAAANATTAACTTCGAGATAACTTCAAGGAGATGGCCCCCAGCAGCATTGGTCAAATGCCACTACCACGTTAGATCAATAGGGCAAGGTAAATAGATAATAGATGGATTAGAAATAGAGAGAACAGAATGAGAGTAGAACTAGAACAGACGAATGGTGGGGAAAAAAAGACATATCGATGAAATAAAAGTGAATATATGATATGATATGTATATATAAATATATATATATATAAATATTTGATATATATAAATATATATATATATATATTTGATATATATATATATATATATATATATATATATATCAAAGGCGGGTTTAAGAAATACTTTAGTACAGAATATTAAACTGGAAGGTATGCAAAAAACTTTCTTTCACAACGTTGTTACAACAGTCAAGATCTAGATTTACAACAAACATTCCTCACTGCTAAATCCAAGTCCCTACGATGGACACCGTCTGAGCCCCAGTTAGTGGAGAAAAGGACGTTAAAACAAACAAAAAAGATATCAAGAAATCACTTGATTTCATGTGGATAAAGTGCACTGAAAATTTGTTTTTTGGAGAAAAACTAACTTAATGGGGGACTCAACAATCAACATGACACATCATCTCTTGGAGGAAAGATTCAAGGGCCTGAAAATCTTGGTCAAACAAAGATAGGCAACTCACCAAAAATATTTAAAGATACTTTATCTTTTGTCCACACTACAACATAGTGACTCGATGACTGGTAATTGATCTGATACTGATCCTAATAATGTACTGCCACTGTTACAGAGAGGACGTGCTATATATAAAAAGACGTTTTTGTGAAGCGGAATAATAAAAAAGATACAATTTTTATCAGAGAAAATAACAATATTCAAATGTCTCAAGATATTTGTAAAGGCGAAAATATTCACAAAATGATTCGTTGACTCCTATTTATATCAATGTTTAAATAATTATTTAAATTTCTTGTTTTTTCTTTCCTTTCGGCTGCTCACTTGCACAGGGATAGCCATATCGAATCTTCCTTCTCCACATTGCTCGATCTTTTTCTTCTCCTGGTTCTGCTACCGCTGTTGTGTTCTTCTTCGCAGTTTCTAACCTCCTATTCTTCAATCTCCCTATCTTTCTCGTTTCTGGCACTTCCCTTCCAATCTCTCTCCTTCCTAAATACCTATCATCTCTCCTCCACACATAGCCTTACCATCTCAGCCAGGCCTCTCTCAATTTCCCTGCTATGTCTTCTAAACCAAAAATTCCTCTTGCCATCTCTGCTCTAACCATGTCTCTTCTCGTCACTTCTATCGACAAACGTAACAGGCATATTTCTGGAGTGCTCAAGTTCTATTTCAGACTGAAAATCATGGGCACCATTTTCATTCCCTACACCATATCCGGCTTAAATACTCCTTTATAAATTTCCCCACACTTTTACTTGAAACCTATACAATACTTACACAATATACCTGTTGTCTTTTCTCAGCTTCTCCACCTATATTATATGCTTTTTAAATTTAAATGCCACGTCCTTTGTCGTTTTGACTCATCAATCTCAGATATGTGAAGTTTCCGACCCTCGGTAAATCTAGTTCTGCCAGCTGTAAGGGTTTACATGCATCCCTTTTGTTAATCACCAAGTACTTAGTCTTCCAACCACTAACGTTCAGGCCTCTTTTCTCCAGTGGTTCCCTTCACCTTTCCCCCTGCTTCCCCTTTCCGGCATTTACCAACAACATGTTTCCCGCAAACATCATGATAGATGAGTTTGATCGTCTCCCCTCCTCAGTGAGCTGCTCTGTTACAATTGCAAATAGTAATAAGCTCCAAGTAGAGCCTTGATCAAGGCCCACTTTCACATAAAAGGGCTTCGTATTTCCTGCTATATACACTTGAGTACAGATCTGTGGCCTTCGTACAACTCTTGCATGTACTGGAATTACGTCTCGAAAGCCTCTTTTCTTCTCATACCATGCCATATCTCTGCAATTAAGACTCTGTCAGCTACCTCTTTCAGGACAATAAACATACAAGTTAATTCCTTTTGACCTTCTCTGTGTTTTTCCGCTGTCATCTTTTGTATATATAAAGAGTCTGCAATAATCTTTCTTGACATAAAATCGTACTGCCTNTGCCTGTTGGTGCTTTCTGTTCTTTTTCTATCTATCATTTATCAACCTCTCCT
>RDPX01000021.1:91489-105263 GCA_003991215.1 Morbakka virulenta | reverse complement strand
AAATAGAAATAACAAAATGTGGCATCTAAAAACCACTACAATTCCTGTTGTTGTTGGAGCTCTTGGAATGGTATCAAAAAATACACAGTATTACATTGACCAAATCCCTGGAAATATATCTCTTTCTGAAATACAGAAGATCACACTTATGGGTACATCACACATCTTGCATAAAATTCTTTCCATGTAGAGTGTAGCCTCGTTATTCTTTCTGTTGCTTGAGGTCCCAGGGTGGGACTTAGCACAGATCGTATTTAAACAAAGCAAATTCAAAACATAAAATAATAATAATAATAATAATAATAATAATAATAATATAATAATATAATGGCTGAATACCGAGTTCGCATTTTGTTACTTAGTCCTGGGGTCTTGGGTGAAGTCTCGCTACAGAGACCGTTTTAAGCAGAATGAGCAACCTAAACTGGGAAACCTAAACAGGGCCCACCTGCAAGGTCATGTGTTGTATTTTTATTACCATCAATTTATCACACACATTTAGGTGTGATGCATGCACCCAGCTTACCCTTATAGTGCTGTGAGTCGGATGGGTTTGCTGGGGTTTCTATCCCTGAGTCCCCCATTGGCTCGTATTGCTCCACCACTCAATACTAATATAAATTTTATAAATCAAAACATAATAATATTACACTGGCCTCTGTTTAAAAACTTTTCTTTAAAGATAGAAGGTCTTTCAACCGATTTGTGTACTTTTTGGTTCGCTGAATCCATTTTCTTTGGCCCGGTCAAGTTTTTGAGATAAGATTAGTACATGTTTTGACCCTTCAATAGTGTTCAGTTCCAGAAAAACAGGGTTGGGGCTGGCCGAATCCTTTATATAGAATATATGGAGAAATTATATTAAAGATATTATATATCTTTTATATAGAAAACGTAACTGGAGCGGCAACAATCTGAAACCGAAACTGCATTTGTCTTTAACTTTAGGAAACTGAAACTAAAACTTGTTCTGTTTACGCCCGGATGGTTATTTATTGTTTAGCAGAGCTGAGCTCCAGTCAATGTCACTTGAAATATCATGCTTACTATGGAGTTAAGCTTGGAGACCAGAAAAGCCATTTGCACCCTATGCTAGCTGCAAAACATGTGTTGAAAACTTGCGTGATTGGAGAAGTAACAGAAAGAAAAGTATGCTATTCGCTGTTCCTATGGTGTGGAGAGAGGTTAAAGATCATGTGACATTCTGCTGTTTTTGCATGACTAATCTTCAAGGAATTAATCGGAAGAACAAGCCTTGTGTTCAGTATCCTAATGTTCCGTCTGCCATAAGACCAGTCTCATAGTCCAGATCTACCTGTTCCCGAGACAGATGTTGGAATTGAATCTAGCTCTGAATCGGAATCAGATAACACATATGACAGAACGGAGGGTGAAGAATACATGCCAGAAGAGAATTGCCGTCCAGTGCCTTTTACTCAAGCAGATCTCAATGACCTGTCACGAGACCAAAACCTCTCAAAGGAATCGGAAAATGCTTTTGGTTTCTCATCTTCCTGAGATCAAATTGCTGGCACCTGAACAACATTCTACTGGTATCGAGAAAGTGAAAAACAACTTAGACAGTTCTTCATAACCCAGAGAGACTCGTCATTGGTTTGCTGCAGCCATTGATTTCATCAAATCAGCAATGATTTGATGAAATCAATGGAAATGGACTATTTTGCTACGGAATGGAGACTTTTTTCAACGCGTCCAGCAGAAATCGCAAGGCAGTTCTCCTTCATGAAGGAAATATATACTTTTCTATTTCAATTGGTCATTTTGTGTAAATAAAAGGAGCTCACAAAAACATGGATCAGTTGCTGTCTCCTCTGAACTACCATGTCCATAGTTGGTTGATCCGTGGATATCTTAAAGTTGTTGGATTTGTTTTAGGACTACAGTGTAGGTACACAAAATATCCATGCTTTTTTGGTTTGTTGGACAGTTGCGCTGATGATAAACATTATATCACACAAGAATGGCTTCCAAGACAGGATTTGGAACCTGCTTTGCACAATGCTCAGTCTTGTTGAACTAAACAATATCTTACTTCTACCCTTACATATCAAAGTGGGACGTATGAAGAACTTTGTTAAAGCAATGGACAGGGAAGGAAAAGGGTTTGCTTTCCTTCAGCAGAAGTTTTCTCGGATAAGCTTTGAAAAGCATGACTGGCATTTTTGATGGGCCTCAGATACAGAAACGCATGAAGGACTCAATGTTTGATGATGAGCTGAGTTCAGTTGAGCTGTCTGCTTGGCTGCCGGTTAAGTCAGTTACAACCTTTTGTGGAAATAACCGGAGTACAGAATAAGAGACAGACGTCGACGAACTCGTGAAGAACTTGCAAAAATTAGGGGCGTATGTCAGTCAAAATGGACTTTCTACGGTCCAACGTGCACTATTTCTCTCAGAACTGTGAAGATTAAAGTGAGGAACAGGGAGAGCGTTTCCATCAGGACGTTCGTGTCATGGAAGAACGCTACAAAGGCCCATGCGATGTGAACGTCCATACGGGCTACTGTTGGTGTTTGAAACGAGACTTGGTGACTACTCAGCAAAGGAGAAAGTAACTAAAAAGGCCCTTCATTCAGATTAGCTTTTGCGTAATATATGATCTTTGTTTTCTGAAGTTTGTTGGATAAAATGCATGCTTTTTGGGAAGCACCAAATCCAAAATTTAAAGTATTAAATAGCACTAAATGGCGTTAATAACAATTCTTTTACAACTTCGTATTCCAAAAACTTGACTCGAGTATGATTGTTGGATTTTCTATAGCTAACTACCCTAGAATCAGCTATGACACGCTTAAGCTTTAAACTTTGCAGGCCAGTGTTATTATTGATAGCTTAGCCTTATCTAAAATGAACTTTGATCTGACTCATGAGATCGTGGATTTGATAGTAAACAGAGTAATAAACTGATGTATAAAAACAGCTTATTGGATATAATGTATGTGTCATTAAGTTGGCGAAAGCTGACACAAAGATCTAAAGTAATATGCAAAACTTTAAGAGCATTACGGCAAGAGAAGATGAAAATTAAGTAAATGTTTTGTTTATAAATAATAAAAAAGTGAAATTTAAATTATTATTCAATGTTTGGATAGGTAGTTCATATCAGTAATCTGAATAAATAAATACAAAATATATGATATCTAGTAAGACCTATTAGAATTGTATGAGCTCTTTTTCTGTTTTCTTTTGGCAAAAAGCGTGGTAACTAGGTATAAGGGTGCAAATTCGAACTGATTTTTCCAAATATTTCTTTAAGTCATAAAAAGCAGTTATATGTAACCTACAAAACAGGTGAAAATATTCTGAAGAAATGCAGATTTCATTCTAAAATATATTGGAATATATTCAGGAAAAAGACATATCAAGACTCAGAAATCATACGTTAATGACTATTCACAAAAAAATTATGGTCTCACTGAAATAACCTTCTTATTTTACAAAACCGATTCCAGAATTTCACTTTATAAGAATATTAATGGAACTTTTTTATATAAATATTGAAATATGAAAATGATCTAAGCTTAAAAAAATAACAGTATATGAACTTCAGAGTATAAATTGATTACACTATACTCCACATTACTCCATTTTACTCCACTGAACTCTAATTTTCTCCACTTAACTTTTCATTACTTTACATTAACTTATTGATAAACTATACAGCTGAAGAAATAAAAAGTTACTTTCTAATTATATATTGATGCAAGTCAAAATAGTACCTTTCTTTTTTCTCTGAAATTATGAAAAACGTAAGAGAGTAAATTATATATCCTTTAATACAAATATACGGAACTGAAAATGATGCCAAGTTTTACCGATTCCAGATAATTTTAACTAAAGTCCAATATTTTAATATATTGGACTCGGTACGTATCAGGGCTGCTTCCAAAAATAACATTAACACAATATTAAACAAACAGATAATATATGGATTTTAAAGTCAATCTTCATTTATCCACATCTTTACAAACCGTTCTTTGTAAGAAAAGTTTTTCCAAAAAAGTAGCATCCATCAGGTTAAATAAATTTCTCTGTGACAATATGTTTGACCGCATTTCAGTTAAATTTTCTTTCTTTTCCTTGCAATGCTAGATGCATTCTCCTCATGGGAAATAATCTGAAAGAAAATCAAATCAGGCATAGTCTTCAAATCTGGCAAGTCTATCAGTCGATGCAGGCCAAGTTTTAAGATTAAATTTTCCAAATGTTGATCATCTAAATTGTCAGTATCACTGTTCGTCAAAATACTTCCAAATTCTACCAATGTCGTGCTTGAATCTGTAGATGGTATTATTGTTTCTTTGGTATAATACCTTGTTGGAAAATTCCATTTGCAAGAAGGTAGAAAAGAAACAAAGTTAGGTTGGATTATTGGTGGCATCCATGTGCCCATATAATAGCCTCCGTTCATGACAAGATTATATACAAAGGTTATGAACTAAACTTTACTCAATTCTCTTACTGTCTTAAGGTAATTATACGTGCGTAGAATCTACCTCTTTTTTATACTGCAAAACACCTTGGTCTTAAACTTTAGTAATTAACTTTCATAACCCCTCTTGTTGTGTTTTCTTTAAGCACTGTCAAACCCAATGACAACCACTTTTCTGTATTGTGTGACCTTGGTGATTTTGTCTTGAATAAAGCAGTCTTCAGCGATTCCACTTTACAACGATCCGTTGCTACGGAACAGACTTTTTTGATCATGTTATGAATAGAGCCCAGGTTTTGCTTGTTGATAAATTTGTAGTCTATGTGTTATTCGAATAATCGTGGTAAATGATTATTTTTTCATACTTTAAATTCCATGAAGTGAAGAGACAGTTGATAAGGGAGATTAACTATCAGTGCTCCCTGCTTGAACTTTCCTTAATACAGGGAAGGCACGCCAAGTTCTTAGTTTGCTCGTATATATAACGCCTTTTTTATCCCGGGCGCAGGTAAAGCTTTTAGTAATGAGGTGGCCAATTTATAGTGTTTTTGAAACATTCTGCGAAATTACCTGTTGAGAAAAGTAACCTTTTTAAAAATAATCAATACATATTGAAGAGGTGTGATGAGAGATGCTGAATAGTACAGGTCCATTGATAAACTCGTCTCTTTTAACGGTCATTTTCCTACAAGTATAAAAATGGAGAGACATAGCTAATATAGATAAAAAGGAAGAAAGATAGATAGACAGATAGCTAGCTAGCTAGATAGATAGATAGATAGATAGATAGATAGATAGATGTATAGATAGATAGACAGATAGATGGATGGATAGATAGATGGATAGATGGATAGATAGATAGATACATGGATAGATAGATAGATAGATAGATGGATAGATAGATAGGTAGATGGATGGATGGATAGATAGTTAGATTGATAGTTTATGTAAGATAAAATATGATCATTTAAAGTCCAGCTGTCAAAAATAGTCAACGCATAAAGAGAGCTTTATGATAATATAAAGAACACCACAAGAAAAAAGGAAATTATTTCTTCTGATTCTTTCTTTGTCTCCTCGCTTGAATGGAAGTGTTTTTACCCCTGTATGTATGTAGACATATAGATTTTATATAGATACTTCTTGATATATAAAAATGGTTTGAATCATAGAAGCAGTTAGATGGATAAGAACATAAGTATAAAAGAAATATTTATATATACACATAAAAGTAGTACCCTTAAAAATAAACTATATTACAATAACTAAATGCTCTTGGTAATATTCTAACAAAGACACATTAATCTAAAAATAGAGTTAAAATATTTTGCTTCCAAAATTAATAACATAATATGCTCAATGCCCTTCATCCCCTGACAAAGATAGAAAATCTTTAATTATTATAAAATTAATTGTAATATGATTTATCAACATTGGATAATTCGATGATCTCAAAGCAATGTTCCAGAGTTGTGAGCTCCTATTCCAATCTCTACTGGTGCATCCAAAGTATTGTTTTCATCTTAATATTAACATATAAAGTCACGGAGGTGCTTTTGTTCTATTGTTCAATTCCCTAGTGATTAATCTCTATATAAATAGATGTGTTGTTATTTGTTGTTGTTACGCTTTGCTATTACATGGTTTATGAGTGTCAAGCACGAAACTTAAGGTTTTATGTATAAGTTTTGATATATTCACTTTGGTTTACCATCGAACACTTTTAATGGTAACACAATATCATATTATTTACATATAAATATATAAAATCTCTGATTTTCTGTTGCCTTCGGTATCTGGAGATTATATGAAACGTAATGCAAACACAAAACATAAATTTTTTTTTTCTTTTAAAAAAATCTCCAGCTGGTAAACAATTTACTGGGTGTGAAAGTTCGATTTGAGGCTCGGATTATTCCCTAATCTTAGAGGTTCTATATATCTCAAAATTCTGGCAGTACTTGTGATTGCTGATATTTGTATACTACCGCTTATATCAGGAAGGTCTAATTCTTTAAAATACTATTCAAGTTGGAATGGAATCGTNACTTGTAATTGTAACACAATATCATATTATTTACATATAAATATATAAAATCTCTGATTTTCTGTTGCCTTCGGTATCTGGAGATTATATGAAACGTAATGCAAACACAAAACATAAATATTTTTTTTTCTTTTAAAAAAATCTCCAGCTGGTAAACAATTTACTGGGTGTGAAAGTTCGATTTGAGGCTCGGATTATTCCCTAATCTTAGAGGTTCTATATATCTCAAAATTCTGGCAGTACTTGTGATTGCTGATATTTGTATACTACCGCTTATATCAGGAAGGTCTAATTCTTTTAAATACTATTCAAGTTGGAATGGAATCGTTCCAAGAGCCCCGACAATTATCAGGACTATTGAAGTCTCAACTTCCTGCTCTACACGAATGACACCAGCCAGGTCAATGAATTTTTGAATTTTTTTGGCATGTTTTTATCTCACTCGATGATCTCTTGGAACAGCAATATCAATAATAATCCATTTACTCTTTGTTTTGACTACCATATCAGGTATAAAATGTTATCCTTTCGTTGTAGTAAGAATGGGCTTTTTCCAGATAAGTTCAACTCCTGTACTAGACATGCAAGAAGAAGGCGGAACATGATCATACCAAACCTTGCTCGCATCAATGTTGTATTTTTTACATAGCTCCCAGTGGACCCTGGTAGCTACCAGATCATGTCTTATCACATACCTTCTCTTTGCCAATTCAGAGCAACCGCTAACAATATGAGACACTGTTACATCTTTCTCATGACAAATTCGACACAGAACTTATCTCAGTTTTATCAATGTTAGTTTTAACCCAGTTAGTTCTAAGAGCTTGGTCCTGAGCAGCTGTAATTAAGGCTTCTGTTGCCTTTTTCACTTAATTGCTCTTTAACCACAACCAGCTTTTGTTTAAATCTGCTTGTTCTGCTATAGCTTCCGTAAATCTACAATGCAAAGCTTTTCCGTAGTAATTTTGTCTCAACATTTCAGTGTGTTGTTTCAAATATTCTTCTCTTCCAGGTTTTTCTATAAGGAAATCTTATGTCACCACCATTTTCAATAGTCGCTCTTGACTAGTTAAAACATATTCTTAAAGGCTCCTCATTATTCTTCTCACTTTTTACACACTGCTATACCGAAATGAGACCTCTTCCACCATCATTCCTTTTTAAATAGAATCGTGCTACATTAGCTCTAGGGCGGAACAAGGCATTACAAGTCAAAATCTTTCTCGTTTTCACATCAATGCTTGTCAAATCTCCTCTATTCCAGTCAATCACGCCTCCACTATATCTCATGACTCCTGACGCCCACAATCGTTGAGATCACAATGCCAGCATAGAATTTTGATTTAGCTAACTTCCTTATTCGTCGTAGATATTCAGTTTCAAGTTTATTTTTCATGTCTGTCGTACGAGTACATTCATCCTGTAATATACCTAGGTATGTATAGCCACTTTCTTCGACTTCTCTAAATTTTTCTCCATCCGGCATTTCAATGACACATTGATTTCCAATTTTAACCTTGGCCTGTAATTTGAATCTATGGGGACTTTAGTTTGATCTTTCATGATAAGAACTGTCTTCCCTTTCGTCATCCAAGTGGGTATTTCACCCGTTTGGAGACAGTTGTCAAGATGTTATATAATTCGCAATAATTTGCAAGTCGATCATGCAAATTATCTAGTCTTTTATACCAAAATCCCTGTATCCCATCGGAGACAGGCGCTTTTCAGTTGGAGATCCCTTTCACATACTTTTTTAGGTCACTAACTTGTCTTTCAGTTCTAATTCTTCCTTAACTATATTCATCCACTCTGTATTTTTGTTGGGCGTGGAGGGTATTCACCAAATACTATTCCAAAAAGCGCAAGCCTCTTCCTTATCCGGAGGTAAGTTACATTATTCTTCCCGTCTAACTTTTTGAAGAAATGTGATGGATTTTTACAAAATAACTTATTCTGGTTAAATTGGGTCTTTTTATCGACATAGTTACGAATTTGCAAGCTTCCAATGTAAATTTTAAATTTTAGAAAGTTAATAACATTGATGTAACGTTTTTCATCTAGTTTATATTTCCTATTCATCAAGACTTTTTCTTTGGTAGTGAGTACATGATTTTTATTTTTCACTTCTGTTAACATACTCAGGTGCTTACGCCACACTGCGATGCTGTTTTCAACTCCCTTTTCCCAGAATGGTTCGTTTTCTTTCTTCACTCCATCGTCTTTCTTTTTTACACCTAATCTTTCAGTCACTAAAGAAAGCCAAACTAGTCAAGAGTTCTGTGTACTACTAATATCATTGGTCTCGATATTATGAATTACACCATTAACATTCACAAGCTCTTCTTTAACTTCTTTCCAGTTCACATTCTTCACTGAAGGTACCTCAGGCACTGAATCTTGATAAAAGATTTCTCTTAGCCGTTTTGGCGTTTCCTTTTCGAGCTTTGTTAGAGTTCGTATCTCTTCAGGAGTTTTTAATGTGTCTAGTTTCTTAAGAAAAACTAGTGGTTGAAAGTCTGATTTAGCAACTTCAGATACAATGACAGGGCTGGCGTGGAAACAGTCTCCAGTATCATTGCTGAATCTTCCTCTTCACTCGGTAACTCTACTATTTCTACTGTTTCATCGTGCCTATGGCCAGTGGGTGTGTTGATACTATCACTGGTCAAACTACTTTCAATTTCCTCTTTCTCAACTGTCGATAAGATGTTTTTTTGTTCTTATATTCCTAACTTGAACAGATAATCTTTGAGCTGATAGCTCACGTATTTCATTCTTTTTCCACAGACCATACAATCTATTCATCCTTTTTGAGCAGGATTGCTCTCAATGTAACATTTCCAGCGTATTCTATTTTCAGAATGGCATCCACTTGGACGTTAATCTTCCTAATCTCGATTTTTGGGTAAATTTGATACCCCAGCTTCAGAAGGCTTACTCTGAATCTCTGTGCCGGGGAGGTGGATGGGGACTCGGACTGCTTAGCATCTTTTTGCACCACAGTCCCCAGTCTATTAATTGTTTTTCTTGACTTCTTCATATTTAATGAGTCGCTCGAAAAAACACAGGGGCGCTACTCCTAGAGGAGGAAAAATTCCTTCCACCTACCCTAGTGGGTTTGTTTTTCTTTCAGGGTTTTCTCCCTTAGCCTTTAACTAAAAAGCCTGCCCATAAGGCAGCGGAGTCTACTGTATCTCTAGATGACGAGCTGATGGAAACCTCGACTAAGACCACTAACCTCCTAACAACACACCCTGAGGTGTGCCGTTCCCCGCAGTTTAAGTTATAGACCACCGCCGGGTCATCATTCACGAGCACTCTAGCCCAGATGTTACTATCTTACCCGATACGATCCCATCAGTCCAGTACGAGGAACCGACGGACACCGACCCGGCATTCACTGAGGACTACTCTGCACTCGTCGGTAATAATAATAATAATAAATAATACTAATTATAACAGTAAGAAGAACAAGAAAAATGACAGTGACAATAATAGTGATGAATTACAGTATGTAATATGGGTGATAATTTTGTTGATGGTAAAAATGACAATAACTGTTATAATAATGCCGATAATATTGGTGACAATGACGATGACAAAGTAAAAATTTCATGAAATTAAAACCTACATCATTTCTAGATCCAATCATTATGGATTTAACATTTAAACTCGTCGTTTAAGTTCTGATTTTTAATCATTTTCATCTAATTGACATCGAAGTAAGCCTGTAACAATAATGCGATGATCAAAATTAACTCTCTAAATTAATTGACTTAACTCTCTCCTGATACGCTTGCAAAAGACGTGTGGGTTTTTCAATCACAATATTAAGTTTGATAGTTACTACTTAAAATATTTGGAAAATAAATGATTTTTAAAATTTTCATAATTTTTTAACTTCAGTTACCTTGACTCATTTATTGAGTGTTTTGGCTTCTTGTGTATTACAATGTGTAGTTCTTTTTTTTGCTTGTCAACACATGATTTACATGATGCGGTAGTAAATCTGTAAAGAAATGTTAGAACAATTTGAAGAAAATGTTATACTTTTTCTATTATATATATGTATATATGTGTATATATATGTACATAATGTATATACTATATATAATATATTGGATCTTTCTCATACGTCTACCCTGGTAAATAGTGGTAAACGGGTGAGTCGTGAGGCTCAAGAATCAATTAATGACGTCCATCAGTTAATCATTGAAAAATCCGATAGGCAGAGAAGAAAATTGGAAGTGACATTGCGCGCGTGCAAGACAAAGACAAAGCAACAAACAAACAGGGGGAAATGGAGGGTTTATTTTTTGAGACTGATTTAATTTTTTGATTAGTTTTCTTTTATCATTTTTTGGCTCTTTTATCCTCATCTTCTGGGGAGAACTTTGTCTCTTTTTTATATTTTATATTATTTCAAAAGGGTAGGAGAAGTAGTGATGTCAAGATGAGGCTCTTAAAAGAGCCATAGCACTCGGGAGTTAAAATGGATCATACGTACGGAGCTTCAAAATATACTATATAATATATACTATATATACTATATAATATATACGATATATACTATATAATAAATGTGTAACTTTTTTTCTGTTGCAGTTTGGGGTTGCCAGTGTCAGACGAACGGGCAGATGAGGTTCGTTAGCCTTGGGTGGTAGCTCATCTAAGTGAAGGACAACACTGATTTCAAACCCCCGCTGCCTTGCCGTGGTACCCTTTCTTGGGAAAGGCTTAAGGAGTTAACCTTGAGGTAAAATCGGGAACCGGAGTCCAGTAGGCAGTTTGGTGCCACTCACAGCACCATTCTGGGAACTTCTGCAACAAAACTTGGTCCAAGTCCTATCACATTTTACCCTGCCACTGGATCTGCCCAGTGCTGTCGAGAGGGGGGATTTACTGGATGGGTAACAGTCCATCCTCCTACGCGCTACCCAGGCTCTGCACTTCGTGAAATGATGTTCGACACCAGATCACAGTACACTAGAGATGTCACTCCAGCTTCGCTGTTCACACAGCGCAGGCACAACACGGGAAGCAGCAGTTGACCGGCTTTTAGTCAAAGTTCAACTGGCGTTGCGCTAAATACCAATGACTGCTTCCGACGGTGGAGGAACCCCTGGCTTCATTGGGCATTTACCGCCTGCCTCAATCTGGGCAGCCCTTCCAGAAGGTACTGCCCCGCCATGGTCTGATCATTTCACTGGGTGCGTGGGTTAAGGCAAAAATGGACAAGCAGATCGACAATATATGCACCAAGAAACACACAGAAAAAAATTTACAGCTCTTAAACTAGGCATTTGGAATGCATTGTAGCCCTCCAGGAGACCAGACTATCAGGATCCGGTTCCGTTAGAGAACAAGGCTTCTCCTTCTTTTGGCAAGGGAAACTGCCAGGCGAGGTGCGTTAACATGGCGTGGGCTTTGCAGTTAACAGCAACCTTCTGGGCTCAATCACTCCACCCACAGAGGGTAGTGAGAGAGTCTTGAGCCTCCAGCTCTCCACCACATCTTGGCTAGCCTCCCTGATTTGTGCGTATGCACCAACACTTAACTCGACCACCGAGCCAAAAGACTTGTTCTATGACGAACTTGCCAGAACCATCAACCTAGTGGAACGCCAAAGGCCCAAGCTTGTCCTTGGCGATTGCGAGTTGGGAGCATGAATGAAAATGGGCAACGCCTTCTAGAGCTCTGCAAAAATCATGGCCTATCTGTCACAAACACCTTCTAGAACACAAAGCCACAACACAGACTTTTATCCAAGATCAAAGCACTGACACCAGCTGGACTTAATTCTGTCGAGACGCATTGATCTCCCCTGCATCCAAGTCACCCGGACATACCAGAGTGCAGATTGCGACACTGACCATTCCCTTGTTTGCTGCAAGATGAAACTGAAGTCTAAGAAACTCCATCACACAAAATTCGAACACTGTTCCCGGAAAAAGACGAAGAGATCTGCCCCCCTTGAAGTCCAGCTCAGGCCACAGCATCCAAGATAGAACACGACAGATGAACCGGTGGGTCAATCACTACTCTGAGCTCTACAGCAGGGAGAACAGGGTTAGTGATACAGCTCCCAACTCAATCGAACCTCAACCATTGCTTAATGAACTCGATGAAGAACCATCTCTCGAGGAACTCCGCCAAGCCCTGGATTCCCTTGCAAATGGGAAAGCTCCACGGAATGATGGCATACCCGTCGAGGTGCTGAAACGCACAAAAGACACATTGCTGCCGGAATTGCACGAAATTCTATGCCTCTGTTGAGCCGAAGGAACAGTGCCACAAGAAATGCGTGATGCTAACCTTGTCACTCTTTACAGAAATAAAGGTGACAAAAGTGATTGTAACAACTATCGCGGAATTTTGCTTCTCAGCATCGTTGGCAAGCTGTTCGCGCGAGTCATCCGAGTCAAGTCCGGACTCAACTCCCGACAACAGATGTATTTACATGCACCAGTTGTGGCAGAGAGTGTCTTTCCAGAATCGGCCTCCTCAGCCACTTAAAAGAGATGTCAGCAAAGTGCAGCCCCATGGTCCTGAAGGACTGAAGGATGCCTACTGTGTATAAATATAAATATATATATATATATATATATATACATACAATATATACATAATTCAATCTGCTGATACGGTCTCCCACAATAAAACACTTGGAATCTGTGAATGTTTTGATTTTTTTACATTCGTATGGAATGACCCTATCAGTTCCCATTAAGTCAATGATGTGGGACATGCACAAACTTAGACGCCAGAGAGAGAGAGAGAGAGAGACACACACACACACACACACACACACATATATATATATATATATATATATATATATATATATATATATATATATATATTTGTGTGTGTGTGTGTGCGATGCTTTCTGGTTCGGGCACTCTTGCCTATCACAAAGTCTCTGGCTTCTACGTTTGTGCATGTCTCACATTATTGACTTAATGGGAACTGATATTGTAGTTATTTATTCTTTCTAACTTATTATATATATATAATCTCTGTAAATTTGAAGACATTGTCTTCACAATGAAGATAAGCTTGCATGCAACACAATGTATCCATGGAGGCTCAGCGATCGATATAATGTTTTTGCAAGAAAAACAAATAAACAAGCCTTGCATTGGTTTCACTGTTGGTCTTATGAGATGTTCAAAAAATTTGTCATTTCTTTCATTCAGACTTCTTTCATTATAATTATCTTTCCTCAATAGATGGAACTCACTCTCCTATCTTAGCACATTTTCTATTACTAG
>RDPX01000021.1:47846-61878 GCA_003991215.1 Morbakka virulenta | reverse complement strand
TTCGGCGTTTCCCTTTTCAGGGGTCGCCACAGCGAATTGACTTCTTCCACTTGAGTCGGTCACGTGCGTCTTTCTCGGTCAAGCCAAGTTCCCTCATGTCATCTCCCACACAGTCTTTCCATCTCCTCCTTGGCCTTCCCTGCTTTTTCTTGCCAGGCAGCTCCATGTTCAGCACCCGTTTAGCAATGTGATCCTCCTCCCTCCTTTGCACATGTCCATACCACCTTAGCCGTGTCTCTCTCAGCTTTCCTGCGATGTCACATATCCCGATGGTGCCTCTGATCCTTTCATTTCTGATCATGTCCTTTCTTGTGACTCCAAGGGACCACCTTAGCATACGCATTTCTGCTGTTTGCAAGTATGTAACTCTTCATAACCTTAAAATAACAATTATTCACATTTTTCTACATGACACACTAAACGGAAAGTTATCTGGTACCTGTGTCCTGCTGTTAGTGCATCGAAAACAATCTCTTCAGTTATCTGTTCAAATTCTTTGTTATATCCGCCCGTTCCTATTCCAAGCATTGGCACTAAAATGTAAATAGTAATCTGTAGCCAAATTATCTTTTTAACTATAAGCGAATGAATTTCATTCAAAATTAGTGCTTTTTAAAACTCTGGACCAAAAGAGATGATATTCTAGTAATAGTGAAGCAATTATTATTGGTACAAAAATAAAAGTTATGAGGGCCAAAAGTTTCTCCCCCAGTTCCACTTCATACGTTCATTCTCCAAATTAATAAAACCTGCAAAATTCACTGTTCCTAACTTCTTCCCTCTATCACTATCTATCTATCTATCTATCTATCTATCTATCTATCTATCTATCTATCTATCTATCTATCTATCTATCTATCTATCTATCTATCTACCTATCTATCTAACTAATTAACTAATCTATCGATCGATCGATCGATCTATCTATCTATCCATCTATCTATCTATCTATCCATCTATGTATGTATGTATGTATGTATGTATGTATGTATGTATGTATGTATGTATGTATGTATGTATGTATGTATGTATGTATGTATGTATGTATGTATCCCTCTATCTACCTACCTATCCATTTATCTATCTACCTATCCATTTATCTATCTATCTATCTATCCATCTATCTATCTATCTATCTATCCATCTATCTATCTATCTATCTATCTATCTATTCTATTGATCGATATATCGATCGATCTCCCTCCTTTTCATTGTCTCCCTCTTATTCCTTGTTTTTACGTAGGACGTCTCTGTTTTTTGTCTCGATTTTACATGGCACACAGAAAGTCGGTTTCCACATAGTTTGTGTCTATAGTAATTGACAGGGCTTCTTTTCTACCTTAACCCATTTACATCTGTGACTACAGCAAAACCATAGTCTCTGTATCATCTCTGTGTGGTCCAAAGTAGAGCTTATTTATGACTGCAGGTACCTTATTCAACAAATACAGGCCCAGTAGTTGGTATGTTTCCCTACCGTCGAACTATCCCATGGTTATATTGAATAAGTCATTTCCCTTTTTCAATGAAGCATAGGTATCTTCGAATAATAATGACTCTGCTTATTTTAATGGTGTCAATGTCGCTATTAATTTTTATGATTTAATTTTCAAATTTAATTTATTGGTTGAATAGATGTATCGTGAAAATCGCCTACAATTTCCAGAGAAAACCAAGTAATGACATAAATTTACTTTAAAAAAAATTTTAATCACTAAAGAACATCCTTTCAAGCCATATCCAAAATGGTCTGGAGAAACACTTGTATGAAAAATCTTGTCATAAAAATTATTTCAATGATGTAAAACAACTATGCAAATCACCACTTACATGCCGGGGCTTTAAACCAGAAATAAAATTAATTAAACGTCCATCACAAAGGGAAAAAAAACGATCAAGAAAAAGCATTTGTTTTAATCTTGCATTTAGTCAAAAGTGTTAATTTTCGGACAAAAAAGAAGCAGGTTTTTTTTAAACCTCGTCAAAAACCAGACAAAATATACCAAAATCTTAATCAAAACATCTTAAAAGCAAGCCACAGTTACAAGTGATTACTCCAAAATTCGAAACGATAAAATTACAAATTTTAACTAGACCACTGATAACAAGGCTGAAGCCTCATTAAAAAGTTAAGAACTACAAAGGAGTAGGTGAAGAAACCAGCTGCATGATATATTACCAACAATCCTAAACCAATTCAGAATGCAGCTATCAGAAAGACAAGAAAAAGGAAGGGAATTCTAAAGCGTAGTTGTGCAAGGGAAGAAAAGCATGGTGGAAATGGAAGTCTTGCAGTTGACAACCTTGACAGAAAATGGGTAAAGCTTTATTAGAGAGAACAAGTAATATTATGTCCAGCTCTGCAGCTGGAGCACTTGTAAAATGGGGAAAGAGATAACAAATCCTCTCGATGTGAAAGGGTTTCATAGGTTTAAGAAGCTCGGGGCAAATAAGGTCGGAAACTCGACGTCGGATTGAGTCCAGGGTATTAAGATTGGAGAAAAGAGCACATGACTAGAGGAGGCTAAAATATTCCAACATTTTCGGGCAAAACTTGCCTGAGAAAGCAACGTTTTCACTTAAAGAGATACCCAACTTTAACGCTGGATGCTGGTAATAGCTTTGATTATGAATTTCCTACAAAAGTTATAAAATAACAAAAGCCCAAAAACCTAACTCCAGAGCAGTTAGGAAGATAATAGTCATTCGTGGTGACTGATAGTAAAACAGGGTTCCTGTAGCGGTCACCAGAAACCTTAACTTTCTGCGCATTTAAAGTAACCAGTGATAACAACGCTGGCCTTTCCAATTTTTTTAACCAGATGTACTTCGTCCAGCCAAAAATTAATGCTACTGTCCTCGGTCCACATACTACAATCTAAATGGACACGGACCAAACAAGGTCGCATGGGGTGAAGAGTAGCTTAACTCAGGGGGTCGCCAAGGTAGTCGTGACTGTAAATAAGCTGTATTTAAGGATGACTTGGAGTCCGTTAAAGAAAGGTGGAATAGAAGATTTAGTCTTTTCAAATATTACAATGGATATATGAAAAATGTATCATGATCAAATCTTCTAATAAGTACTTTCTGTATAGTATTGTTAAGCCTCTCCGAAAATCTTCTCCTAACAATAACGCGCGATTATAAAGAGTTGCTTGTCATGAGGAGAAGGATATTGCATGTTGAAACAGAAATAATAGCTGCAATAAGCGATGCAAGCTACACACTAGTCAGAATCATGGAGATGAATGAAATTCAAACTGTAACAAAACCAAAAAAAATCATCAGTGCCAGTATGAGCTAAGATGAGATTTTTAATGTCTACTATCAAGTATAAAGGTATCATTCCAATGAACATAACACTGGAAACCACGAAAACTATCTTAGTCTGTTTCTCATAGCTGGAGAGGGTCAATGAGATGGTAATTTCCTAGCATCTTTAGAAACAAGAGAGAAACCGTAATGACAATAGGATGAGAATGACCGAGCAGAACCAAGTGCTTCAGTGGCACCATTAGGTTTAGAGGTGAGAAAGAGATCAAGAGTAGAAGGGTTTTGATTGTCTTTGTCAGGGCGTCTCGTTGTAAAGTCAAAGTTGTCGATGATTTTGCAACACAAAAGGCAAAGGGGTGTACTGCAGCACGATCAATGACATGGGAATTACTAAACCAATTCTGAAGATAAATTGTGAAGCCCCCAAAAGCGTTGATGATGAGTGAGGTTTGCTGTATACTCTACCCTACAATAGTATACTATCCTACGCTACCCTAGGCTATACTATACTATAACATACTATAGTTTACTATACTATACTATACCATACCATACTAATATAATATAATATACTAACAGGTTTTGTGGGGTTTTTTGTCGTTAAAATTTTTATCGCAGTGGTCTCTAGGGTAAGCAAAAATTGTTGTGAAAAACCCTGGATAAAGCAGTAGTTAAATATTAACAGCAAAGTTTATTAATCCACATTTAAGAAATTCTTACTTTTGTACCCATTCGCCAAAATTACAGTAGGAACTGAAGTTCTGTTACTGCTCAAGGTCTCGTTTACACTTGTCTGTTGAAGGGCAAGGTTAAACGGCATATTCTGCTCTTTGCATTCAATAGTTTTTGGTGCCTTTTCAATAGTCTCTGCTAATACTTCTTCAGCTCCAATAACATCACTCAGCTTTGACTGTGGCAACACAAAAAATATAGCAGAAAATCATTACAAATTAAAGATAAGTCGTAATACGGTAGCACAATCAGTACTTTACTATGAATAAATCTGTCCATTGTGATTACAACTTCTAAATCAATCAATCAATAAATAAATACATAAATATATAATAATAATAATAATAATAATAATAATAATAATAATCTGGTGGACAACAGAACTTAGTTTAGAGCTGTCAGTTTCTTGTTTTCACAATCGTCAGTAAAACAAAATGGACATATTTCTCTAGCGTANAGCATCTTTAGAAACAAAAGAGAAACCGTAATGACGATAGGATGAGAATGACCGAGCAGAACCAAGTGCTTCAGTGGCACCATTAGGTTTAGAGGTGAGAAAGAGATCAAGAGTAGAAGGGTTTTGATTGTCTTTGTCAGGGCGTCTCGTTGTAAAGTCAAAGTTGTCGATGATTTTGCAACACAAAAGGCAAAGGGGTGTACTGCAGCACGATCAATGACATGGGAATTACTAAACCAATTCTGAAGATAAATTGTGAAGCCCCCAAAAGCGTTGATGATGAGTAAGGTTTGCTGTATACTCTACCCTACAATACTATACTATCCTACGCTACCCTAGGCTATACTATACTATAACATACTATACTATAATATTTTATACTATACCATACTATAGTTTACTATACTATACTATACTATACTATACCATACTAATATAATATAATATACTAACAGGTTTTGTGGGGTTTTTTGTCGTTAAAATTTTTATCGCAGTGGTCTCTAGGGTAAGCAAAAATTGTTGTGAAAAACCCTGGATAAAGCAGTAGTTAAATATTAACAGCAAAGTTTATTAATCCACATTTAAGAAATTCTTACTTTTGTACCCATTCGCCAAAATTACAGTAGGAACTGAAGTTCTGTTACTGCTCAAGGTCTCGTTTACACTTGTCTGTTGAAGGGCAAGGTTAAACGGCATATTCTGCTCTTTGCATTCAATAGTTTTTGGTGCCTTTTCAATAGTCTCTGCTAATACTTCTTCAGCTCCAATAACATCACTCAGCTTTGACTGTGGCAACACAAAAAATATAGCAGAAAATCATTACAAATTAAAGATAAGTCGTAATACGGTAGCACAATCAGTACTTTACTATGAATAAATCTGTCCATTGTGATTACAACTTCTAAATCAATCAATCAATAAATAAATACATAAATATATAATAATAATAATAATAATAATAATAATAATAATAATCTGGTGGACAACAGAACTTAGTTTAGAGCTGTCAGTTTCTTGTTTTCACAATCGTCAGTAAAACAAAATGGACATATTTCTCTAGCGTATCTAGTTTAGTGTTTTGCACAGGTACTATTCAATGGGCATCTTAACTGACCTGGGCATACAGAGCCGGACCTCCTACTTTACAGCAATACTTGCAACATTCTATGTTTTTGCATACAAATGTAGGTCATTCAATTTTCTGTCTCTAATTCTAACGTACTTTGCAACTGTGTATTTTCCTATTCTTAGTCTTTTCCTTCGACAATTTTATTCTTTACCCCATTACTCGTTACCATTGGAAACATTGCTGAGAAGAAGAAGACTGTGATGGTATAGTCACGTCGGGAGGGGAGATCTGGAGGAGCTCTTGGAAGAATTTTGAACCCAAATGAAGAAGGAAGGCAACCACCTGGAGGGGCCCAAGAAAAGCTGGAGGAAAACAGTTGATGAGGATATGAGACAAATGGATGCCAGCGAGGATGATGTAATGGATCGACAGGTGGAAAAGTCTCGAACACCGTCGAACCCCATAGCTATGGGAAAAGAAGACATTAAACGGAGAAAGTAAAGTAAAGTAGTAAGTATTTCCTCCTCATAATTATTTCAACCAAAGAGATTGTTTTGAATAACGTGACTAAAATGCTTTACGTGTTGTTTCACTACAATGTTGTAAAAGAAACTTGCGCAACACGAAACAGACTACAAATTTTTCAAATCTATGAAAAAATTCTAAAGTTCAAAATGATTAAAAAAGCATATGGAATGGAATAATTTACGTGGTTACACCCTACCGTGGTTGCAAATATTGAAATGTAAGCAAAAGCAAAATGTTTGCAAATATATATATATATATATATATATCTTCTGAATAGCCTGTAAAACATAAATATATGTGGGTTTTTTAACGTTTTTTTAATTATACCTGATGCGTGTAAGACACGATACTTTAAGTTCTATACACAAGTTTTGAGTTTTCTTTTTTACCTTATATATATATTACTACGGAATTTCTTAATATCGTGAGCTACTCAACATTTGACACTGCAAGGCTTGCCAACAAACATATGAATGAGCACAAAAACTGGATGGCTTTTTTTTATCGGAGTGGGTCATTGGTGCAATGGTAAATGACAGAAAAGCGTCAACAGTATTGCTGTTTTTCATAATGAGTTTGCCAAGAATGATATTGCCAGGTCATCGAGTCACATTTATAAATTATCGCAATTCAAATCAAATAAACTTTGGTCAAAACATTTTTCGCTGCCACTCGTCAAGGTACAGATGCCAAAAAGGAAAAAAAATCAAGTGTTATTTTAGTAATGCGGAAAACAAGCAAGAGGAATGAATGCAGCCCGCGACATTTTGTGCATGGCTGTTGAATGCACCCAAAGCAAAACCTTTTTCGTTTACAAAGCAAGGTATGCACTTTGTTTATTGGCGGGTTTATCACAAGTAAGGCAGAAGATTTATGGTACGGAACTTAATATCGCATTAGACCGAAAAAACAGATTGTTGTAACTTTCGAAACTGTGATAAAACTGTTATAATATAACTGTTATGATATAAATGTTAGAATATTGTTTATGGTATTTTTTTCATTAACACAATGTAAAAAGTTCACTGCTATTGAGTGTTTTCAAACAGCTGTCTGTACCAAAGTTTTCCTTTTAAAGGACAAATGTAGCAAATTTTCAGAGGGCAGGTACACAACAAACTTTTCGAAGATGCCACAAATCGGTGATAACACTGGACAACAGTTAAATGCGATTTTCATGCAGAAAATATTTTCTAGGCATATCGAGGGCTCTGATTACGAATATAGTATTCGAAAATAAATCTATGGATTGGATTTTCTTTTACAGTCATTTTAACTTTTTTCAATATTACGTAATCGACATTATTAGACGCTTATTATTGCGCAGTTCTCAATGTGTGCAATGCTATTGTTTGTTCGTTTATTTACCTTTCCTAATCCCATGAACGTTGTAGAACATTGACTGCGTAAATATGGTACTGTGAACAACGTGGAATATTTACACAGCTTTGTGCTAATGTTGCCGTTGGTGTTAAGCTATATGTACAGTAATTATACTACTACACTATCTGGGACTGGTGATAGTCCATTACTTCCTTTGCCTGTGGTTTGAAAGGCATCCTACTTGCATTGAACTCTTTCTCACTTAAAAATGCCACCTAAAACTCGTCGTTCGTGCACGAACTCACCAGATAACTTTTGCAACATTTGTGGAAATTATACCATAGTTTCTCGACGTAGGAAGCTTTCCAATGTTATTATCAGTGCCTATGAAAAATACTTTGACTGCAAGCCAGACCTGGATAAGAAATAGGCTCCTCGAAATTGTTGTGTCCCATGCCTTAGTGAACTGCATGACTGGGCGAAGGGAGACAGGAAGATGATGCCCTTCGCTGTACCTATGATCTGGCGTGACCCAACTGAGCATGTATCAGATTGTTATTCTTGTTTGACTCAGTTTACCCATGGAATCGGGAAAGTGAGGAGAGTCACGATCTATGCAGTAGTCAAGTCTGCCGCTCTACCAGTACTACATGATGATCACCTGCCGGTACCTGGTAGCCTGTCAAAGCAATGGATAAGAAGAGCAAAGGATTCAAGCACATAGAAGAGAAGTTCCCTACGATCAGTGAAGCGAAGTTGAAAGCGAGAATATTTATTGGGCCCAAGATTAGAGACCTGATCGTGGACGAAGAATTCCCAAAGCTCCTAGCTCGGAGGGAGGTGAAAGCCTGGATGTCCTTCAAAGCTTTGATTGCTAATTTATTCGGCAATACGAAGTCAGAGAACTATGTGCAACTTATCAATAATCTTCTCCGAGACTACATAAAATGGGCTGCCGTAAGTCATTGAATCTCCACTACTTGCACTCTCATCTAGACTTCTTCCCTGACAATCTTGGAGCAGTCGGCGACGAGCACGGCGAGCACTTTCACCAAACAATCTTGACAATCGAGCATCGCTATCACGGCCGCTGGTTGTACTAATTTGAATCTTGATTTGCATTTACAAATAGTGCGTTGTTAAAGTCAAAGTTTTAATTCAATATATTTATGCATGTATTGTACACATAAATGTACATGTTTCATCGAAACGGATGAGTTTACATGACGGAAGCATGTCAACGAACATCAAGTTTACGTATCGACCGCTAGATGTCGCTAATGTAAACGACATAAACATTGGATAGAACATCCCCAGACACTTTGCGCATCTCACATCCCCCAAGGCAATTGGCAATATGTCATATATGCCCAAAATGTGTCATTACGTAATTTCAACATTATTGCATAACACGAAAACCACACCATAGATATAATTTTTTCTTCCAGATTCGGAATCAGCATCCTTAAATTGCCCAGAAAATCAATAAGATATTAAATTGCAGAAAACTTTTGAAAAATGTTGTCCAGTGTAATCAGGAACTTAAAAACTTGTAAAATAAATTTAACAATTATTCTCCACTGACCATATTTGTTTATTTATTATAGTTATTATCGTTATTATGCACTAATATGTACTATTATTATTATTATTATTATTATTATCGTTAAAATCTGTTTTTATCACAGGCAGATGTTATACCGAGTATTTGTGAGAGCCGGTTACAACAAGTAACCAAAGGTCTCTCACATTCTTTCCCTAATTCAGTACTCCAGTACTTTTCTTAAAATTCTTGCTGTTCCTAATAGTGTAGTTTTTTGGGTCAGTGTTGTATCTATCTGTATTCCTAGTTTCTCTATGTACTTTTCAAAGTTCTTGGTTACGCTTCCGAGGGCCCCTAAGACTATTGGAATCACTACAACCTTCTTAAGACTCCAAAGTCTTTGAATTTCTCTCTTCAAGTCCTGGTATTTTTCAATCTTTTCTTGTTCTTTTTCCTGGATCCTTTTGTCCCCTGGTATGGCAACATCAACAATAACTGCAGTTTTTGTATTTTTATCCACAATGACTAAATCTGGCCTCCTTGCTTCAATAATATTGTCACACTGAATATTCATGTCCCACAAAAGCTTATGACTGTCATCCTCTATCACTGCCTGAGGGGTGTGTTCATACCATTTTTCAGTTCTATCGAAATTCAGTTTGCCACAAAGCTTCCAGTGTATTACTTTTGCAACATTGTCATGGCGTCGTTTGTACTCCTTTTGAGCCAGCTTTTTACACTCACTCACCAGGTGGCCTATTGTCTCTCCTCTTTCCCCGCACATTCTACAATTAGGGGAATCTGCAGTCTTATCAATATGGAACTTGATGTAATTTGTCCTAATAGCTTGCTCTTGAGCTGCAAATATCAACGCCTCCGTTGTTGCCTTCAAATCAGATGCTACTACCCAACTCCAAGTTTTTTCCTTATCAGTAGNTATTATTTCCATTAAGCTTTGATCTCATTATCAGTCTGGTACGCCTAATATATTCTTTGACAAATTGATCTTTCATCTCTTTTTCCTTTACCTTATCGTACTCTAATATCCCTAAATATATAATATAATAAATAATAAATAAATATTATTATTATTATTATTATCATTGTTATTATTATTATCATTGTTATTATTATTAATTCCACAGAGTCAAATTGACAAAGTGTGATGCTTCAAAACTAAACCAATACAAATACTCTCTCTTCCTAATCATTAATATCTCATTCCCCGAGAGGGGAAAAAGTAAAACTATCGCCAGAGATTATTTGAAATAAAAAGCAAATCAAATGAAAGAAATCTATGCAATTACAATTAAGTGGATTTGAACCATCGTTTGTGCTTCTTATTATCATCTGGTGTTGTAATACCTGATGACCATGAAAGCCATTGGCAGTTGTTCTCTTTAACTGTTTGGTGACTACTGTCATTGCCTCACGTAACCAAGAGCATCTAGCAATGCTCAACTACTTGATTTATGTGTGTTCAGGCAACAAAGATCAAAGGTTATCTAAATGACGTTACTGTCTCCCGTCTAGTCAAACCTCATCTTGAAATTTACTTCAGCAATAAATGAAAAGAGGGTTTTGTTAATAATTGTTTACATAAAAATTTCAAAATTTGACAAAAATAATTTATTACTATATACAACAGCACATTGTAAATTAAACATACTTTGTATTATTATAATAGTAGAATAATTATTCTACTTTTCTATTGTAGTAATATTAATATTAGTAAACCAATAGCGCACAACGTCATTTTTTGTCTGTTTGTCAACACTAATAAAAAAGGTCTGGCGCCAAATACGCTCGAAACTATTAATAAGAACGTGTGACAAAAATAAAAAATCGAAAGGCACGTAATGTTTCTAATCTTCAAGAGATAGTAAACTGAAGTATTGTAATCATAACATAAAATATAGCCTATAAGATAAGCATTAATATCCCAAAGACAGCGAACGCCAAGACTGCAAAAAGCTGCAAAGTTGAATTTGATGTTTGACTGCAGTATAACGTTATCAATAAAACACCTAGCGGTACTTGTTGTCTATCCCCCCCACACACACACACCCCCAAAGATTAGTCCAAGTCGTCATCTTTTGAGGTAACCGCGAGGACATGTTGAGACTATTTACATAAATAGTTGTCGGTCTTGAAGAAGTAGTGAATATTAGTGAAGCTTGGCAAAGCGAAGATGAGTTTGTTAACTCTATCAAATATTGTCCACGACAAAGAGTCCAGTGTTATGTTTTAATTACATTTATTTTATTTACATTTATATTTTATATTTATATTAGCCACCTCAGTAGTTTTATTGAAAATAGTTTTTAATGTGTAGAATAAATTTGAACTTTGTTGAGCTTTGTTTTCTTTAGTGGGGGGGGTAGGGGGAATAGACAACAAGTACCCACTAAGCTTTTAGATGCAAAAATTACACACCTTTACAAGAATAAACTTTATAAGAATACCGTGGTTGAAAATGTCATACATCATTATAGATATATCTATAATGATGTATGATTGAGTGAAGATCTATAAATAGATCTTCACTTGGTCATTGCTGTGTATGTAGACAGATCAGAATAGTAAAAGGAAGTAGATGACTCTTGGAGCGTAGAAAGGACTTATAAAGTCACTTATTCACAATAATCTGCAGTCAAACTAAGAATATATTTGAAGAATACGAGGCTCATATATGTCAAAAGGTTAAGAATACTTAAGTTGAAAGAAGAAAACAGTATTTCTATTTCAAAAACCATGTAAACTTGGCACAGGAAAAGAATAAACAGCATAAAAAACACAACAACAGATACCCCTAATTAAATCTTAAATAAGACTCTAGACTAAAAAGGTATAGGGGCAGAATCCTATTGATAACTCCATTGCCAGCACCTTCATCATTCTAATCATCCCCTGGGTAACCCATCCCCATTGAGAACAGAGCCTCCAGAAACACCCCATTCAGTGTAACTGGCATTGGTCACTTTATCTTTAAAAATTCCACACATTGTACTGTCTTTTACATCATTTAACCAAAAAACGTTTTCAAGATCTGAAATTATTTCCAAGAGCTCATTTTTCAAGAATGACAGGAGAAGCCTACAATTTCAAATCTCAATTACACCTGAGATATGACATAAGAAAATTGCCTTATTTACATCAAATATAAACAGCAATTCTTGGAAAATCTTCAGTCCACCACAATTGTGCAATATTTTGTTGGATAATAGAATTCAAAGAGGGAGAAAACCAATAAATCAAAGATTTCAAAATGTGAAAAGTGAAAAATAATATTGGGAAAAGTAACCCCACACATGTAAGTGGCTTTTAAGCTTGCTTAGAGTTAAATAATGAAAAAAAAGTTTCTCACTGAAAATGGATCAAATTTGGTTAAATTACCTTATCGGCCCTTAATCCGCCGGTCCTAAGTGGCATTATTTTTGGAGGGGTGGCGGATTTTGGGCCGACAGATTAAGGGCCGGCGGATTAAAGGCCAAAATTTTGGTAAAATTAGCAAAAAGTGGCGTTATTTTTCAATTTTTTTTCGGGCTGAAAATCGCATAACTTGGGGTAGGTAATAAAGACCTTGGTTGTATGACAAGAGACAAACGAATTGAAACTAATTGATTTATAAATTTTCTTTCTCTAATATCAATAAAATGATAAAAAAAATAATAAAGAAGTTTCATAGTAATGTTGTTCCTTTTGAGACTCGAGCTTCAGGTTGTCGACATTTCGATTTCAGCAAAAGGGTTTTCGCATAGTTGGGATAACTGTTCTGCTTCGTTAAAGGCTTCAGTTATATGGGCTTTTCTAAAACCCGAGATAACGATATTTTTGGATTGTTTTAAGTGTTGATACATCTGAATAATCCACTTGGCATGCAAAGGTTTCATGACACTCAGCTTCACGTCCACTTTAACATCATGAGCGATAACTCCTCTGTTCAGCTGTTCAAGAACTTTCTCTGCATACCAATCTTGGTATTTGTCAGAAATGAAGCATTTCGCACTCTTGTTCACCTTAATGTCCAAAGGTTGGAATAGGTTTGTGTGGTTGTTCAGCACATGTATCACGATGAAGTTATTCAGCTTTAGCCATTCATTGACAACACCAGTTGTCTGTCCTTTAAAAACGTCAAATATCAGTAAAGCTTTTGCATTCTAAGGAAGATTTAGTTCCTTGCGTTTACTCTTGATGTAGGGGAATATGATCTTCTTTAGGTACTCTAATACAAGTCCTTCATTTGACCAATGATTTTGAGAATGGGTCTTATGAAATGACTGGGGAAAATTAACCTTTGGGTGGCATCTTTCAGTAGCATCCCCATAAATTAATTGTACTGGTAAAAAATCACCAACCGTGTTGATGCAAAACGTAGCTGTGATTTGGCGTTTATCATCAGCGTTTTCAATAGGAACTGAGTGGGCTCCTTTGCCAGTAAATGTAGATTTGTTTGGTGCTGTAAACCCTAGAGGAGTTTGGTCAAAGTTCATGATCATTTCTTTCTGAATCTTGTGCTCTAAGATTGCACTTGCAATTTTTC
This sequence comes from Morbakka virulenta, assembly GCA_003991215.1. Classification (NCBI taxonomy): domain Eukaryota; kingdom Metazoa; phylum Cnidaria; class Cubozoa; order Carybdeida; family Carukiidae; genus Morbakka; species Morbakka virulenta. The sequence goes on along the minus strand of RDPX01000021.1, from coordinate 48,410 downwards.
TTTTCCAAGAAAATGTCAACTCTTCATATAGGGCTGGATTCATTTCTCGTTTAGCTGTCGTGTAACGCCTTTTAGTCCAATCAAGGGATTTTAGAACTCCTCTTGTCCATTTAGTAGTAAGTGAAGTGCTTCCACCATTCTCTCGTAAAACTACGGGGCATCTTGCTTTTAGTACTCCATTTCCAATCGCTATCACAGTTTTGCGTGTGACTGCTCCACCACTTGCCCTTAAAATTATGTAAGATAGATTTGATTTCAGCTGTTAAATCATCACTTATTTTGGACGGTCTTCCTAGACGACTTAAAGTGAAAACATTTTCTACACCATTGTTTTCAAACGTTTTCTGATATTTCAGCTTCCAGTTTCTAACAGTCTCTCTTTTAAATGTGTAATCCGGATACTTTTTTGCAACCCATCTCTTTGCTTCTGGATTTTCATTTTTCCATGCGTAGTAAGCCACGTCCTTTTTAACGTGTTCAGACAGGATTTGCCTTGTCTTTTTACGATCTTCTTCTTCTTGGAAACTATTAAGCTCTCTTGCAGCTAAAAGTACCGAGGATGTT
>RDPX01000021.1:13455-37558 GCA_003991215.1 Morbakka virulenta | reverse complement strand
TCTCTCTCTCTCTCTCTCTCTCTCTCTCTCTCTCTCTCTGTTGTGCTTCATATCACTTATTGTGACTGCTCTTCACACATTGTTGACAGTGTGCAGGATTCTTACCACAGTCAGTGTTCCCCAGTAGTCTCTATCCTGAGCTACCTGTTCTGCTTCAATAAAAGTAATCCCCAGACCTGCAAGGTCATGTGATATGATGTTGAACCAGGTGGTTTTGGTTCTGCCTGGTGGTTTTTTGACTGGTTGCAAGAAATCTCTGAGTGCAAGTTTGGCTGGTGTTTCCTTTGGCATACATAATACATGACCAAGCCATCTTAATCTCCTTCTCCTGATTTGGGTACTCCATTTATTTGTTTGTGAGTTCATATTGGTCTTTGTTCCAGATGGTTTGGGGCCATTTTATGTTAATGAGCCTCCTAAGTAATTTCCACTTGAAAACATTGATCTGTTCTTCTTTTTTAGTTAATGTCCACAATTCACTATTATATAGAAATATACTGGTGATGAAAGCATTTGGGGTTCTGATCTTGATTTTGTAGTTTTATGTTGCTATTAAGGATATGATCTAACTTATTATAGGTACTGATAGCTAAAACTTTCCTTCTTTTGATGTCTTCTATGGTATCTAATAGGCTTCCCAGATATTTACATTATTTCCATTCTTAACTTATGTCATCTCTGTGGATTATTTATTTCTCAGTCTTTCCTTTGTTTACAAGTAGGTTCCTCTTCTTTATTTTATCTTGTTTTTCCTTTTCTATATTGTTGACCATGTGAGCTGCATTTGATACTCACCCTATGTCATCAGCATATTGTTGATCAATAGTTGTCTATATATCCCTAGGTACAGCATAGTTATGTTCTTTAATGTGGTCAGATATGCAGTCTTCTTCAGATTCATAGGTTCTGGAGTGTTCTTGTTCTATGGAGTTTCTTACTGGTTTTGGAGCCTGTGCCAAATATAGAGTTGAGTACTGGGGACATGCACTCACCCTGTGGCACACCAATGTTGGTCTTAAATTTGTCACTTAAGTCATTCTTGCATCTCATTTGTAGTTTAACTTCCTTAATCACGAGTGTGATCGTATGTAATTCTCCTACATCTAAAATTCCCATGAGGTCTTTCATGAGGGTGCTTCGACTGACTGTGTCAAATGCCTTGGACATGTCTAGTATGAGGATGTGAGTGGTGTAGTCTTCTGATGTATTGCTATTTCTGCAAGACATGTGAAGGTAAAGACATGCTGGCCTCTGTCATTGTACAACTAAGGAGATTATATCCTCTCTTCTCCTCTGATCCCCTCCTCCCACACCTTCCCCCACCTTCCCCAATGTAAAAGCATGTGTAGGAGGATGGCCTGTCCTGAACAAATTTCCAAGGTCACTGATGTTTGGAAAAGACTTATCAAGAATCTTTCACCCACCCCTTTGATCAAAGAGTGATGATAATGATGTTGATGAGGAGGAGGAAGAAGAAGAGGAGGATGGTGTTGTTGTTGATGTGGTGGTAGTGGTGGGTAGGGGGGATGGTAGTGATGGGTAGGGGGGTTAGTAGTGGTGATGATGAAATGAAGTCTGGGCAACTGAGCAAACTGTTTGCGATGTGCATACAGGCTCATCCTAACAGAAGTGATAAGAGCAAGACAAATGCTTCCTTGTGCAAAGTGGATTTTCAGGCAACTTGGATTTGAGACAACGGTGCTCAAACGGATGTCCCATATTGTGAAAGCCATTATCGGGCAGTTTATGATGGTAAGCTTTGTCTTCACATGTTCAAACAAGTTCAGTCCAGATGTGTCTCGGTAGAGCTTCTTGGCTGCAGGTAGTACCAAAAACAAACAGGAATTCGAATTAAAATATAGAAAAACTAAGGATTAATAAAATGGTTTAGTTGTTGCAAAAATGTCTTACCAACTGATAAGGTGCATCCGCAAATTTTGGAAATTTAACCAAGTCAACCATGTCAGGATTGATCGGTGAAAGACCAGGAAACGATGAATTCAAGCCATAAAGTTCATGTCCGTAGGTATTATCCCAAATCCTGAACTCTTTCTTTCCAGAAATAACAACAAATAAATTTTCATACCCATCATGATGTAGACTTGAGCTTGTGTTCCCATTTGAAAACAGCAAATGTGCACTTCGTATACTATTACTTAGCTCTTCACATTGCATACAGAAGGGAAGTTCTAAATCGCTTATCATTTCACTTTGTGGAAACGGTGAGTCCAAATACATATTGTCCCTTTTGTATCGATCAAGAAACTCGCTCATATTTATTGTTTGCCTGACATTTAAGTGTGAGCCATCAAATACTTTTCCCATTTCAACGTCCATCAGAACTGAACCATATTTTTCTCGAAGGTAGTTTTCATTTCGCCAATGCTTGACTGCTTTCCAATTTTTGGCAACTCCTTTCATCAGCAGAGGACGCCTTTTTCGCAGAAAATGAGCATAGAAATCCCTTCCAGATGGAAAAAAGTCTAATACTGTAACACTAGATACTTCTGGTGCTCGATGATCACCAATTGCCTTGAGATGTCCTGGTAGAAAATCTAATTTTTCATTAGAATTTTCTGGTTCTGGGGCAACTGGGTTGACCAAATGCACAATCAATAAGAGTGAAATAACGGCAACAACACTTTTGGCAAACATTTTAGTTTACATTAAGTTATATTACACTTCGTATTCGACAAGGTCAACAATTACTTCTTGTTTGGCAACTGACACAAGAATAGCAGTTTTAAGGAGAATGACTGAAACTGTTTTTTGATAGCAGGCAAAAATATTTTAAATGGTTACCAGTGCTGCCAAATTCATAATTCACATATGGCTCATTAAATCCTTTGTCTGTGTACATTTCTTTCTGTGATTGAAAATAAACAGCAAATACCACCTTTTCGATCAATTTTATCTAAAAACGCAGGTGCAACATGTTTTAAGCCTTGATGTAAATCCGCAGACCTTTGTTCCGCTGCGGTAATCTCAATCAGGTAAAAAAATTACGCGGTTTTAGATCGAGTTGATGCACGCGAGTAAACCTCAAAAGAGGAAAATCCTGATGAGAACAAGAAAACACAAACACACACAAACATACACACACACATACACACACACATACACACATACACACACATATACACACACATACATACACACACACGCGCGCGCGCACGCACGCACACGAAGTATGCCATTTATAAAAGAGAAACGCAGTAGCCGCTGCACTCCTTGGGGCGTGGCTGAGATTCGAACAGAAAATAGTTTGCATGGTCAGCTTTGATTCAACCATTTGCCCATTACTGACTATGTTTCAGAGAAACTTCAAATACCTGTTCTTTATGCCTGTAAATGTTCTTAAGAGATTCGCTCAAAACTAAATACAAAAAGGAATCATCAATCAAAAAGGGTCAATCAGAAAAAGGAAAAATCCCTCTCAAGCTGTTGCTTTCAATCGAGATACAAGAGTAACTCCACCAAAGCTCATCTCTTCACATTTATCTCCCCAATTTCCACCATTTTCTTTTAAAAAATCAAATGGTATATTTGATAGCAAAACTAGCAGAAAGGAAAAAGTAAAAGATAACAAGACGGAAAAGAAGTTACTTTGACACGTGTGAAATAGAGGATTGAGAAATTTCCACAGAATCCAAAACTTGAATTGACTGAGAGTGACAACTTGTGAGAACTTGCTTGAAAGAAGGTATTCTCAGACTTCGGGTTTTGATAGTCGTGCCAAAGAAGTCGTGTCACACAGGACATGACAGCACGGGAAAATGGCCAGCAAGAGAAAGGTACACTGAAGATTACCAGTAAAGACACATTGGAATTTACAAGTCTTTATCCAGTCACTTGATCTTTTAATCATGTCTGTGAAAAAGAGTCACGTGCCCCGATGTGGCCAAGAAATTACGATGGCATGATTATTTTCAGGAAAGGATTGAGGAATGGGTTAGGAAGGTGTTAAGTATTGAACTACCAGGTAAACGGAGGAACGGACGATCAATGGGAGATACATTCACGTCGTCGTGGACATAAATGTTGTCGGAATGAGAGAGAGAGAGAGCAAGAAATCAGATATTAGAGGAAGCGGGAATGGCTGATTTGCTGTGGCGACCTCTCATGATTGCATGCAAAACATATTAATTTGGAGTAAATTTTGGGGGGTTAATAACTTTATTTCTTCCATTGCCAAAATTTCTAAGTTATTAAAATTCGAAATTAAACATTAAGGTTTCATCAATTAAGTTAATAATCTCCTGAAAGACGATTTTGTTGTGTACTTCATCCAAGCACAACTGAAAAAACCCATTGTCAAGTTACTATCTTTTAATATGTTGGTATTTATTTTAGCGTTATTTCATAACACCTTTTACCAGTATTTTTATCGTTACTCCAAAAGTTAACTTGCAATCATGTTATCAAAGGTATTTCTGGGAGTTTTGCCAAACTCGTAATTTCATACTGAAAAGCCGCCAGACACTAACCGCTCTCCGATTCTCTCCCGGTCAAAAGAATAACCTCAGCGGAGTTTGTTCGCTCAAATATAACTCCAAATCCAGAGTTCAGCACGGAAGTACATTCACCTGCTACACTTGGCCACCTCATTTGTGCTTGACAGACTAAGGCCTGTAAGCACCTGCATTTCATACAGCAAAGATTGAACAGGTGTTTTGTAATCTTACCCTGATTATAAGGAAAAAATAGAAAATGTCAACCAAGTTTTAATTAATCATAGATGTGACATGTTTATTCCGTACATACGGACAATTCCTATGTTGCAGCCAATTAAAAAACAATATTTCAGTCGCTATGTCAGAAACTTCTAATCGTGCAAAAAGGTTATGAACAGTCAACAAGGGTTAGTTGGTGAGCATTATGGACTGCTCTGAAATGCTTTCTCACAAATTCTCCCTTTGATCGACAGAACATTTTAATTTCTACGAAATTGTTTTAGATTTAACTGACAGTTAATTTCAAATAACAAGAAGCAATTCACTTCAGTTCTTGGAGCTCTCTTAAACCAGCTCCAACCATAGCTTTTATTTGGCTGTAATTATCAACCCAAACACAAACCACAGACAGTAATTAAAAATGGCCAAATTCAATAGAAACATGGAGCTATAGAGCAAGGCGATACTCACCAGAAGGTGATAGTAACAAGTGAGTATTGCTTGCGACTAAAGACTTTTATCCTGTCAATAAAATAAGTGAATCACTATTAAGGACATTGAGTGTTTGGAATGGCAAGTAGCATTGTAGATCAGTGTTTAAAGCTATTGAGTAACGCCTTGCACCAGAAGGGGATATTCACGATACGTAAATCAAAAAAACCCAACTTTGTCCAGACAATCGTTAGTTGTACCGGTATTATTCTACCATATAACCCCACATTAAAGCCCATGGGCCTATGTGTTAATATGTTTTGTTACGATTTTAAATTTTGCTTCCGTTAATTAGACCTGTGTGCCTATAAATTTTCCCACCCAATAAAAAAAATAAGTAATTGGGACTAAATAATAAGTGAAAGATGCACGTTATTTAAATCTAATTTTACATGTTAATTCATTTTCATATCAATGTTTGATACCTTTTCACTTTCGTGGATTTCGTTACCTTTTTTCTCTTTATCTTTTTCTTGTTCCTCTTCTTGCTCTTGTTCTTGTTCTTTATATGAGTGATTGATCGCTTATTGTTCTTGTAACTCTTTTTCCATTCCCAAAATAATTTCATCCATTTCCTTATCCCTTTAAACCCTTAACTACCATTCCCGATGGATATGTTCTTTCTGGAGCTTTCTTCAGATTTTTAAAAATGATTATTGGCGAAAGTTTGAAACCCTTATATTCGACACCTTGCTTTTAGCTCCTGGGATTAACACGGCAGCAGATCTTAACTCATCGTGCCCTGTCGTTATAACTTTTACCGTTCGAATGCCGCTGAAACCGTAGGATTTAGATTTTATTAAATCAAAATAACATGATGTTTCATCCCTGTTTAAAATCATTTTCTAATCTCCGGAGCAAACTTTCACTTTCATCTCAGGAAACGGTCACCTCGTTCTGGTGCATCTACTGGTAATTTTTGCCCTACGTTTGTAACGTGACGGTAAGTTAGACGATTTCTGTTTAATTTTCGAGTTAGTCAACCAATAGATCCCCTGAACGTTTTTCTTGATTACGATGAATATTTGCATAAAGTGCTGCTGCATTTCTCCAAATAATTTTTCCTGTAACATATTGACGTTTCCCACTTTCTTCATGGACATACTCCACAAGGACGTCTTCAAAGAGGGAAAACCTTGCTTTCATAATCCTTATTCGTTTCTAGATCTAGACTTTAAAAGGTTTCTTAGGCAAACTTTTTCTATTGCTTTATGTTGGTTTTTCTATTGTTGAATCCTCTTGCTATCTACAGAACAAACTTGAGATGTTGCTGAAATATTTCCATCGTTTTTATCTAATATTTTCAATACTATCTTCTTAATGCACAATGGATAGGTCATTTTGCTTCCATTTTATTTCAAAATAATTCTTCTAGTGGGCTCAAATGTTTAAATGTCTCTTTTTCAGTCAATAATGGCAGTAGATTAACAGCAGCAAAAATGTCTAGCTAGTCTTGCTGATAATTTCCATTAATGGACCATCTCTGCATCTCTGGAATTCAGAAGCAGGTATTAATACGTGGCTACTGCAGCACAGGTATGCATCAGACAAAGCAAAGTAATCGCAATTACAAAACCAAGTAACTAGGTGATTTTGAACTTAGTTAAGAAGTCTTTTACATGAATTTACTCTTAATCATGTAACTATGTTTAAAGTAGACTGCATATTTTCTAGTGCTGGTGTTTTGGTTTGTTTTTATGTTTCTTGGAATGCTATTCATTGTGTAAATAGTTTTGGTAAAAGTTAAAATCATTTCTTGCATAGCAAAGATAGTGGTGTGGTACGAATATTAGGAGGTTGTGACTCTGGGTATGGGATTTGCAGTGCTCCTAACACAGCCTGCTTTCTTAACATTTGAGAATGGCAACTGTTGTACTCGCAGGCAATATCCTTGCCATAGAAGCTCTTGTGGACGAGGCAAAATGTTAGCAGCCTGTGGTATATAACACATTTAGTACAANAGACCTGTGTGCCTATAAATTTTCCCACCCAATAAAAAAAATAAGTAATTGGGACTAAATAATAAGTGAAAGATGCACGTTATTTAAATCTAATTTTACATGTTAATTCATTTTCATATCAATGTTTGATACCTTTTCACTTTCGTGGATTTCGTTACCTTTTTTCTCTTTATCTTTTTCTTGTTCCTCTTCTTGCTCTTGTTCTTGTTCTTTATATGAGTGATTGATCGCTTATTGTTCTTGTAACTCTTTTTCCATTCCCAAAATAATTTCATCCATTTCCTTATCCCTTTAAACCCTTAACTACCATTCCCGATGGATATGTTCTTTCTGGAGCTTTCTTCAGATTTTTAAAAATGATTATTGGCGAAAGTTTGAAACCCTTATATTCGACACCTTGCTTTTAGCTCCTGGGATTAACACGGCAGCAGATCTTAACTCATCGTGCCCTGTCGTTATAACTTTTACCGTTCGAATGCCGCTGAAACCGTAGGATTTAGATTTTATTAAATCAAAATAACATGATGTTTCATCCCTGTTTAAAATCATTTTCTAATCTCCGGAGCAAACTTTCACTTTCATCTCAGGAAACGGTCACCTCGTTCTGGTGCATCTACTGGTAATTTTTGCCCTACGTTTGTAACGTGACGGTAAGTTAGACGATTTCTGTTTAATTTTCGAGTTAGTCAACCAATAGATCCCCTGAACGTTTTTCTTGATTACGATGAATATTTGCGTAAAGTGCTGCTGCATTTCTCCAAATAATTTTTCCTGTAACATATTGACGTTTCCCACTTTCTTCATGGACATACTCCACAAGGACGTCTTCAAAGAGGGAAAACCTTGCTTTCATAATCCTTATTCGTTTCTAGATCTAGACTTTAAAAGGTTTCTTAGGCAAACTTTTTCTATTGCTTTATGTTGGTTTTTCTATTGTTGAATCCTCTTGCTATCTACAGAACAAACTTGAGATGTTGCTGAAATATTTCCATCGTTTTTATCTAATATTTTCAATACTATCTTCTTAATGCACAATGGATAGGTCATTTTGCTTCCATTTTATTTCAAAATAATTCTTCTAGTGGGCTCAAATGTTTAAATGTCTCTTTTTCAGTCAATAATGGCAGTAGATTAACAGCAGCAAAAATGTCTAGCTAGTCTTGCTGATAATTTCCATTAATGGACCATCTCTGCATCTCTGGAATTCAGAAGCAGGTATTAATACGTGGCTACTGCAGCACAGGTATGCATCAGACAAAGCAAAGTAATCGCAATTACAAAACCAAGTAACTAGGTGATTTTGAACTTAGTTAAGAAGTCTTTTACATGAATTTACTCTTAATCATGTAACTATGTTTAAAGTAGACTGCATATTTTCTAGTGCTGGTGTTTTGGTTTGTTTTTATGTTTCTTGGAATGCTATTCATTGTGTAAATAGTTTTGGTAAAAGTTAAAATCATTTCTTGCATAGCAAAGATAGTGGTGTGGTACGAATATTAGGAGGTTGTGACTCTGGGTATGGGATTTGCAGTGCTCCTAACACAGCCTGCTTTCTTAACATTTGAGAATGGCAACTGTTGTACTCGCAGGCAATATCCTTGCCATAGAAGCTCTTGTGGACGAGGCAAAATGTTAGCAGCCTGTGGTATATAACACATTTAGTACAAAGTCGTGACTGGGACCAAGGTAGTCAAAGAGAACAATAGGTTAAATGAGGATATGACTGTATGTACCGTAAATGTTCGATTAAGCTCCCAGGTTGTATTTAAAAAATTTCAGTCGGAAGGCGTTTATTCGAAGAGGCGCTTGTTCGAGAAAGGCCTGTATTTGAAAGTATAAACTAGAGGTGAAGAGGTGACATGACAAATGTCAACATAAATTTAACGCATTGTTGCACGAATGAACTACGATTTTGATGGGCGATAAGTAATATTAATAACAAAATAAAAGTCATGAACTCTTTTGAAGTCTCCGACAACAACAATCCAACTTCCTCAGTGTTCTCTTCAATCAAGACATTTGTGTTACAAGCATCTCTTTGACCAACGTGTCTCGTGTCTGATGGTTTGAAACGATTTTTATTATCTTGGTTATCGAAGACTTCCATTTTGACTTCAGATTTTTTCCTGCAGCCCATGGCTGAGTTTCTTTGAATCAGTGGGTCAGTTCATTTATTATCCTTTCAACACGAAGATGAAGAGTACATGAATAAAAAGTCTTTGGGGTTTTTCAGGAGTAGCGCCCCATACTTTAAAAATCCACTGCAAAATTCATACTTTAGGGGTTGCTTTCAAGTTCTTTTCTTCTGTAGTGTTACGTAAACGTTCTTCTTCTAAGCATCGTTCATAGCTTTGAACACATATGGCTTTGAGTGGCTTGTTACAAGACATACCGGGTGATTAAATGTATGTCTGTGATATCGGTACAGCACTTTGAAATTTTTTTAATTATATTCTAGCTGTTTTGGTTAGTGACGTCAGTCATCAAAACAAGTCGATCTCAGTCACAACTTAAGTCAACACTGTCGAAGTATAAAAAAGCTGTATCTAGTCACTTTAGTAGCCTGACTATTGGAAAAATACCCCTCAAAACGTACATAGGAAAAAGCTTACGACTAATGCCATGGTAAAGCTTCTGTATCTATGGCATCGACAAAGTCCACTAAGTCAAAAAATTTTTAAATCTTTTTCTGTCGCCCCTGTCTTGTGCTTAGACATATTTCAACGATTGCTATTCATTTTTAATATTAATTGACAAATTGTTTTGTATTCTTTTTTATGTCTATTTTCACATCAGTTTTAGTTAAGTGTTTTAGATGCTAAGAAACGTCAAACGATTGAATTCAGTTTATTTCATCTAAATTGAAATTGATATCGTCAAGTGATTCCTACCTCCCGACCACGCTTTGCATTAGTGTACATATTCATTTCTTTGGTGCTTATCAAGCTTACCCAAATAGTATATAGTTTAAATATGAAAGTGTAACGTAAAGGGAGGGTCAAATCAAAGAAATAAAATTTCTAGATTACGTTTTGAAACAAATTATAAAAGGAAAGCTTAGAAAATTCAAACTTACTGGTCTGCGTATTCAAGTGACTGTCTTTTATGATAAAAATCTTGCGAAACCCTGCTTGGCAATACGTTTAAGAGCCAATTCTTATTGACTATATTACCAGAACTTCATTGCTTTTGGTAGAAAAATTCGAGAACTATGCCCCTTGAGCCCCTTCTGAATTAGTATGTTTATCAACTCCTTCAAGGTGCACACCGTTCTACTTTAATTGCTGTTGAAACGCACCTGTCAAATAATGATTATAGCTGAGAAGCACCTTCTACTTGCCTTTAAAGGTCAAGTTGCAAGCCCACATTTGACTACTGATAAAGCCAACTTTTTAAAACCAAGATTTTACTCTGGCTGTATTTTGCTGTTTTAGTGAAAAGTAAAAGTGATGTATGTAGATAACAACGACAAAAAACAGAAGGTTATCAATTGTTTTCCAATAAAGCGGTGCCCATAAATTTGTTTATTTTCCCTCTAATAAACCCAGCCGAGTCTAATACTTTGATTGCTAGCAATGGCAAAAGGATCGCACTAGTGGAGCCCAAAGTACAGATTGGTGGAATTAATGTTTTATTAAATGACGAGAAGCCATGGCTTAATAGATAGTGCAACTGCACGGTAACCAAGATGTTCCGGGCTAATTGCCCGACCTGGCGACTTTGGAACTTCACAAAAGAAAAAGCCATTGGTTGGAGTCAGGAAGGGCATCCGGCCAGGAAATTCCTCACTGCCAAATCAAGTCTCTATGAAGGGCAACGTCTAAGCCCTAGTTACTGGGGGAAAATGACGTTAAAACTGAAAAAAAATAATATTTTTTTTAATTACAAGTTTCACTATAGTTTTAAAAAAGTATTGGAAGATAAAAAAGTTTTGGGAGACAAAAAGAAGTGTTTGAAGTTCTCGTCATTAAACATATATTTCTCTAAACTGCAGCTATGGTACGTAGCTGACAAAATGATCAGCAATATTTACATCAGGAAGGGTTGCTTTTACATATTAAAACAGCCCAAATTCCATTTGTTCATGAATATTTAATTGTCGAAGCATTTTTACATTTTCACTTCCTTTCTTGAATTGACGTGAAATTTCACCCATCGCATCTTGATTTCCGGGGCCAAGTCTGTATATTAGCTTTAAATAAAATTAAAAGATATTTTAGTCAACAGAAATCTTAAACTACACTTAATGAAGAGATGCTGGGAGATGGCATTGGATTGTTAAAAAAGTTCAAATTTTCGGATTTGAATAAGCAGGAGAAAAAAAAAGAAATACTTTAAATTTAAGCAAAGGGAAAGTACGAACGTTTGCTGTGACTTGAAAATTTCTAATTTTATAGAGATTTGTTTTAAGAAGAAAAAAGCATTAAATCCAGGTTTTTAATGCAGAAAACTGCAGAAACTGCAAGCTTGGGTTAAGGAGTAGCAAAGAAAAATGCTGCCAAGATGTGCTCTTTAAAAGAAATGCAAGACAGGGCTTATGGTGATAAGTAAAATACAATTTTGATAAAATCTTATGGTTTCTGAGAAAACCAAACTTAGATTATTAGCAGTTATATTGTAAATACTAAACAAGCAAGTTAGCAGGAATTTTTTTTTTGCTCTTTCCATTTATTTTGTTAAGCAAAATCTTCAGATTTTACCTACTTTGTTTCTAGATAACAGAAAAAAATAGTGGTCAGAAGTATAGAACATAGCGTTTTCATAACACACATTAAAACGTTTAAGGAAAAACATATTTTTGTGTAAAACTGATGTAACCAGAGCAGTGAGAAATTTGAAAAATTTTAATGGAAATCACAAAAGGATTAAGCAACTTTCTCTCATTTTGTTTAAACTCCATAAAAATCTTCCATCTATTATTTTATCTCCTTTCAATAGCGCCAATTAAACTGTAACCAATGAGATGATTGGATTTTTTTAACTTTCACCCTGCGCAGAAGCAACAGACGAATAGACGAATATAAAAGTCGCACGCTTACCATTAAAATATAATAATCGTGTGTAGTGTCATGGGAAATTATATTCTAATGGTAGCACACGATTTCAAATATGAATTTTTCTTTCCAACGTAATTTGGTAATGGTTTTAACTGTTTGTACTCTTTTATTTTAGACCTGATGATAAATAAATAAATATTCGAAATATATTGTCAATAAAGAACATGCTACATTGTTGGATCTGTTTGAATCAAATTACAACTACTACAATATTTATTCCATATAAATTATTTGACTTACGTATTGAATGGGGGATCTAGAAAACACGTGCTTGTGTATAACGGGGATCTGGGTCAAATTTTTGCGTTCTTACAATGTGGACGCACCCTTCACGGTTTATAAAATCAACTTTCTCATTTAGCCATTTTCAATGTTCGAAATCTCACAGGCGTTCAAATTTTAAAATTTAATAAAAACAACGGTTAGGAAAAAAATACATGTATTTCACGTCCAAAGTAAGTTTAAAAGTTAAGTCTATGACAAATACAAGTAACTATTAATTTTAGATTAAACTCTGGCTCCAATCCTATACATACCCCAATGAATTCTTCAAAATCTATGGCGCCTGATCCATCTTCATCAATCTCACTGAAATAAGCTTCTCGCTTTTCTGGCGGAGATTTGTCTCCGAGGTCATCAAGGACTTGCATCCTTACAAAAAAAGTTACCAATAGCTAAATTATTCTTACAAAAAAATTTTCAAGAAATTGTCTAACCTCATTTTCGCATTCCAATAAAGACTTCCCACTGATCAACAACAGGGAGATAATAGTAAAGGGAATCTAATCCAAATTAAGTAAGCTAACAAATTTTTCAACTTTATTGGTATCTTCAGTCCATGCTGACCACTTTGGTAACCTTGACGTAGGTTTTGTTTTGTTTGGGAGGGATTTGTGGTGTGTCTATCCTAAAAAGTTGTATTCTTTCCCGAGCTGACATAATCAAAAGATTACATGAGAGCTTTCAATTCCTGTGCCGGATCTAGAAACTGCGGTTGACTTGAAAAATTAGGTTGAAATTATCTTATTCAATCATAAATTAAGTTTTTAGGCGTTTCAATAAAAGACTGCTCAAGCTAAAGCTTAAAGAAACTAATATTCTTTCTATAACCAGTTCCTATGGCAAATTTTCCCCTAAAAATAAGCACTATGTACTTTGTGCAAATTAATGACCAAAGTTTGGGGCAGTAATGGATTCAGATAGACAGACAGACAGACCGACAGACACACACACACACACACACACACACAAAAACAGACACACATACACATATATATATATATATATATAATTCTCAAACTACTTATTTACTACTCTTAACATATTTAATTCTTTTAATTCTTTACTTTCCAATGCCCATGGAAGGAGTTCTTTCCAATAACATGTATGTTTGAATACCATTATTACTGTCACGCATACATGACTAAATCTTTCCAATGTCGATATATTTGCAATGTCTGATTCTTTGCAAAAACTATTTGTCTAAAATTGTTTTAATAGGTTTCATCCTGGGTTGGCTAAAATTTCAAATTAGTGCACTGTTAAACATTACTCACATGTAGAAAATTTTATCTAAAATTTCGATAAATTAAATAGAGATTCGATAAAGCCTAATAGTTTTTAAGTACGAACAATTGCAAATGACTTTTCATGAAACAGACTTAAAAAAATATAGGTGACACCATTCTTTTACATTTGGTATATATATACATATATATATTGTATTGTTAAGAAAGCGCACATTTAGTCGTCTTGCTAAATTTGAAACTAGAACCTTTTATTATTAAGGAAGCATATGTATTGCTGATTTAGTTCTGATATGATTTGTTTTGAACCATAAGTCTTACAGCATTTGCAAGATAATGATCAGAAATGGAATGAAAAATATCTCAGTCGCAACCAATTTAGAAAATTATTGCATTGCACTAGAACCATAACACTTCACAATAAATTTGATTTTCTGAGTAATACAAACTTATAAATTATCAAATGTGTAACATGCGTAATCAAGCAAATGGAATCAGAGCCACTGATACCAGTTTGACTAACGCCATACATACGCAGGTCTAATACCCATTTTCTTTGGAGTAGTAGGTTTATAACAGATGTCTTGTTCTTTTGTAATTGGGAGTGCTGTGAAAGGGGGATTTAGAAACTGGAAGTTAGCTATCGTGAAAATGAGAAGATTTGAAAAACAATTGAATTCAAGAATGCATCAGTTTTTGCAACATGAAAATATGTGTATAATCACTGGAGTTGACGCTATACAGACACACCCCAGTCAACTTAAAAAATAAAGAGAGGAATCTTGCAGAATTCGCCTAGAAAGCAAAAGCAAAGGCCATCAGCTGGAGAATTCGTGAAGACTTTGATGCCGAAAAAAAAGGAAGCGTGCCAACTAGATTTTCAGACAGACAAACAGTTATTGATCCCCCTTTCAGTCATAGTATTGCTACACAGAATCGAGGTGAAAATATCGCATTAATTAACACTTTTCGGCGAGAATTCTATTTCCCGTTTCCGAATACCGTTTGAAAGTAGTAACAAAAAAGTTTTCATTACATTCATGTGAGTTTAAGGTCCATCTCTCTGCATTTGATCCTTACAAATGGTCAGACAGCCCAGATAAGTTGACAAAATATGCACAGAGATAAGGCTTATTAGAGGAGAGACTTGATCAGAAGCATTTCCTGTTTGAACATTCGAGATTCTTCCAACCACTGTTGAAGAGATCGATGAAATGAAAAAGAAAAGGTGGCAANCAGACACACATACATATATATATATATATATATATATATATATATATATATATAAAATTCTCAAACTACTTATTTACTACTCTTAACATATTTAATTCTTTTAATTCTTTACTTTCCAATGCCCATGGAAGGAGTTCTTTCCAATAACATGTATGTTTGAATAGCATTATTACTGTCACGCATACATGACTAAATCTTTCCAATGTCGATATATTTGCAATGTCTGATTCTTTGCAAAAACTATTTGTCTAAAATTGTTTTAATAGGTTTCATCCTGGGTTGGCTAAAATTTCAAATTAGTGCACTGTTAAACATTACTCACATGTAGAAAATTTTATCTAAAATTTCGATAAATTAAATAGAGATTCGATAAAGCCTAATAGTTTTTAAGTACGAACAATTGCAAATGACTTTTCATGAAACAGACTTAAAAAAATATAGGTGACACCATTCTTTTACATTTGGTATATATATACATATATATATTGTATTGTTAAGAAAGCGTACATTTAGTCGTCTTGCTAAATTTGAAACTAGAACCTTTTATTATTAAGGAAGCATATGTATTGCTGATTTAGTTCTGATATGATTTGTTTTGAACCATAAGTCTTACAGCATTTGCAAGATAATGATCAGAAATGGAATGAAAAATATCTCAGTCGCAACCAATTTAGAAAATTATTGCATTGCACTAGAACCATAACACTTCACAATAAATTTGATTTTCTGAGGAATACAAACTTATAAATTATCAAATGTGTAACATGCGTAATCAAGCAAATGGAATCAGAGCCACTGATACCAGTTTGACTAACGCCATACATACGCAGGTCTAATACCCATTTTCTTTGGAGTAGTAGGTTTATAACAGATGTCTTGTTCTTTTGTAATTGGGAGTGCTGTGAAAGGGGGATTTAGAAACTGGAAGTTAGCTATCGTGAAAATGAGAAGATTTGAAAAACAATTGAATTCAAGAATGCATCAGTTTTTGCAACATGAAAATATGTGTATAATCACTGGAGTTGACGCTATACAGACACACCCCAGTCAACTTAAAAAATAAAGAGAGGAATCTTGCAGAATTCGCCTAGAAAGCAAAAGCAAAGGCCATCAGCTGGAGAATTCGTGAAGACTTTGATGCCGAAAAAAAAGGAAGCGTGCCAACTAGATTTGCAGACAGACAAACAGTTATTGATCCCCCTTTCAGTCATAGTATTGCTACACAGAATCGAGGTGAAAATATCGCATTAATTAACACTTTTCGGCGAGAATTCTATTTCCCGTTTCCGAATACCGTTTGAAAGTAGTAACAAAAAAGTTTTCATTACATTCATGTGAGTTTAAGGTCCATCTCTCTGCATTTGATCCTTACAAATGGTCAGACAGCCCAGATAAGTTGACAAAATATGCACAGAGATAAGGCTTATTAGAGGAGAGACTTGATCAGAAGCATTTCCTGTTTGAACATTCGAGATTCTTCCAACCACTGTTGAAGAGATCGATGAAATGAAAAAGAAAAGGTGGCAAAATCTATTTCTACCTTTGATAGTGAAGACGTTTAAAGATAGTGATTTGTCGAATCACTGTCTAAGTCTAAATAGAGGTGCAAAGATAGCAGTTTGCATTCCTGTCACAATTGGATCGTGCAAGCCATCGCACAGGAAAGTGCAAGCCACCAATATATACGTGTGAGAAAAATGGGAAAGGAACACCTTGAACAATTGGTTGCTATTAGAAGTGAGTGGAACATCTCCAGTTCTATACAGCTTTCACCACCGCAAAAAGATTTTTGCTGTCAAGCAAAGGAACCTTCCCCTTTGAACATTAATAATTTTATGTAATTGGTGATAGTACAGTATTTGTTATACAAGTAAAAAAGCTCTGCATTGAAGTTCTTTGGGGGTGTAAGGGTGTCCTAAAGGGGTACTACCCAGTGACAACCATCAGCTGGCCTTCGGGCGATGGACTCACTGGTCTCCGGAAGGCACCTAACTCTCACATCTGGCTCCAAGTAGCTGTTTGTGCGCAACAGCGGCCACACCCCGGTAAACCGTTTCAGCTGACGGGCCAAACGATGTGAGGGTAACCAGCAATTTATTGTTGGGATAGTACATGCCTCGTACTTTGCGCACGAACCGTACCAGTGGTTGCACNTAAGCTAACAAATTTTTCAACTTTATTGGTATCTTCAGTCCATGCTGACCACTTTGGTAACCTTGACGTAGGTTTTGTTTTGTTTGGGAGGGATTTGTGGTGTGTCTATCCTAAAAAGTTGTATTCTTTCCCGAGCTGACATAATCAAAAGATTACATGAGAGCTTTCAATTCCTGTGCCGGATCTAGAAACTGCGGTTGACTTGAAAAATTAGGTTGAAATTATCTTATTCAATCATAAATTAAGTTTTTAGGCGTTTCAATAAAAGACTGCTCAAGCTAAAGCTTAAAGAAACTAATATTCTTTCTATAACCAGTTCCTATGGCAAATTTTCCCCTAAAAATAAGCACTATGTACTTTGTGCAAATTAATGACCAAAGTTTGGGGCAGTAATGGATTCAGATAGACAGACAGACAGACCGACAGACACACACAGACACACACACACAAAAACAGACACACATACATATATATATATATATATATATATATATATATATATATATAAAATTCTCAAACTACTTATTTACTACTCTTAACATATTTAATTCTTTTAATTCTTTACTTTCCAATGCCCATGGAAGGAGTTCTTTCCAATAACATGTATGTTTGAATAGCATTATTACTGTCACGCATACATGACTAAATCTTTCCAATGTCGATATATTTGCAATGTCTGATTCTTTGCAAAAACTATTTGTCTAAAATTGTTTTAATAGGTTTCATCCTGGGTTGGCTAAAATTTCAAATTAGTGCACTGTTAAACATTACTCACATGTAGAAAATTTTATCTAAAATTTCGATAAATTAAATAGAGATTCGATAAAGCCTAATAGTTTTTAAGTACGAACAATTGCAAATGACTTTTCATGAAACAGACTTAAAAAAATATAGGTGACACCATTCTTTTACATTTGGTATATATATACATATATATATTGTATTGTTAAGAAAGCGTACATTTAGTCGTCTTGCTAAATTTGAAACTAGAACCTTTTATTATTAAGGAAGCATATGTATTGCTGATTTAGTTCTGATATGATTTGTTTTGAACCATAAGTCTTACAGCATTTGCAAGATAATGATCAGAAATGGAATGAAAAATATCTCAGTCGCAACCAATTTAGAAAATTATTGCATTGCACTAGAACCATAACACTTCACAATAAATTTGATTTTCTGAGGAATACAAACTTATAAATTATCAAATGTGTAACATGCGTAATCAAGCAAATGGAATCAGAGCCACTGATACCAGTTTGACTAACGCCATACATACGCAGGTCTAATACCCATTTTCTTTGGAGTAGTAGGTTTATAACAGATGTCTTGTTCTTTTGTAATTGGGAGTGCTGTGAAAGGGGGATTTAGAAACTGGAAGTTAGCTATCGTGAAAATGAGAAGATTTGAAAAACAATTGAATTCAAGAATGCATAAGTTTTTGCAACATGAAAATATGTGTATAATCACTGGAGTTGACGCTATACAGACACACCCCAGTCAACTTAAAAAATAAAGAGAGGAATCTTGCAGAATTCGCCTAGAAAGCAAAAGCAAAGGCCATCAGCTGGAGAATTCGTGAAGACTTTGATGCCGAAAAAAAAGGAAGCGTGCCAACTAGATTTTCAGACAGACAAACAGTTATTGATCCCCCTTTCAGTCATAGTATTGCTACACAGAATCGAGGTGAAAATATCGCATTAATTAACACTTTTCGGCGAGAATTCTATTTCCCGTTTCCGAATACCGTTTGAAAGTAGTAACAAAAAAGTTTTCATTACATTCATGTGAGTTTAAGGTCCATCTCTCTGCATTTGATCCTTACAAATGGTCAGACAGCCCAGATAAGTTGACAAAATATGCACAGAGATAAGGCTTATTAGAGGAGAGACTTGATCAGAAGCATTTCCTGTTTGAACATTCGAGATTCTTCCAACCACTGTTGAAGAGATCGATGAAATGAAAAAGAAAAGGTGGCAAAATCTATTTCTACCTTTGATAGTGAAGACGTTTAAAGATAGTGATTTGTCGAATCACTGTCTAAGTCTAAATAGAGGTTCAAAGATAGCAGTTTGCATTCCTGTCACAATTGGATCGTGCAAGCCATCGCACAGGAAAGTGCAAGCCACCAATACATACGTGTGAGAAAAATGGGAAAGGAACACCTTGAACAATTGGTTGCTATTAGAAGTGAGTGGAACATCTCCAGTTCTATACAGCTTTCACCACCGCAAAAAGATTTTTGCTGTCAAGCAAAGGAACCTTCCCCTTTGAACATTAATAATTTTATGTAATTGGTGATAGTACAGTATTTGTTATACAAGTAAAAAAGCTCTGCATTGAAGTTCTTTGTAGTCGTGTCAATGATTTTGTCTATGCTTTTCTATCTAAAAGGGACGTATCTTTATATCAAAAGGGCGTTTTCCTAAGAGATACAGTGCGTCGTCCGAAAATTATCGCACCCAAATATCCAATGCTGCTTCTAGATATATTCCTACTATACTATGGAATATGCTTTTGGATAAAGTAAAAACTTTTTTCTTTACAAACAAATTTATTTTTATTGTGATTCGGAGGTTTCTTTATATAGTTTCCGAAACACTCCACATTAGAGTGCTTAATATTGTATCAGTACCTCATTTAGTGACTCTTTGTTCATTTCATGTAAGTTAACTGCTCAGCAATAAACAAAAAGAAAGATAAGAAGCATTACACCTGGTATCTTTCGATCATTATTACAAGGGGTGATGGAACAAGGATCAGAAGACGCCAAGTAAGAAGTTACCACTCTTTGTATTCATTACTGAAATTCAGGATCCCACAGCTTTGCTATAATTTTCAAGTGTCCTTTGAGTTTTCATGTTTTTTATCTACTTCCAATTTTTTGCTCTCCTTCCCACAGGGGATATGATGTGACTGAATATGACTGATACAACAGTAAGTCAGCAATTTAAAATCTCTGACTTGGAAATAAGTCTTCTGTGGGAGGCTCGGCCTTATATCGTTAAAATTCACTGTGATGAATCACAGAGATACGGGAATGAAACGGATGAAATAATCAAGTCAAATTGTAAGCTCCAAAAATACACTGGTGGAGAAAAGTGTTTCAACACAACCCTGGTAAGACAAATAGCCATGAAAGGCAAAGCATAATCGTTTAAATCATGTTTGTGGAGGGTTGCATGAGAAACGTAAGTGATTAGTTATGTTCAATCGCAACTAGGTTTTTGCAATACTCGCACTTTCCCAACAGATAAAATGCATCCGTTGAGTGTAATAAATGCGTGAGAAAAAAAGGGCCTTTCCTGATAAAATTATCAAAATCTTGAAAATATACCAATCTGAAATTCACTTCACAATCTGACTTGGTTTTGTTAAATCTTACTGAGAGCAAACGTTTTAATTGAAGGGCCTCAGACGTGCACCAAAAATGTTCAATAATCCTGATGTTATAAAGCTGGGTATAGGTCAAGTATGTTTTAATGTGCAACAGGGAAGACTAGGTAAACCATCTCCATCTTTGTCTGAGTGTGAAAACTGCATCGTATGATAGTGTAAATTTTCTTAAGCCTTATTAGAACATTATAATACACCTTTACCTAACAAAGGTAAATAAAAGTACAATACTTACAATTCCTGTTTGTCTATGAGACCATCCCTATTTAAGTCAAAAGTTTGAAATTGAAGTCGCAAGTCATCAATCTCTGTTTCTGAAAAGCTAGGATATCTTGAAAGCAGATCAAGCAGTGTCTCCTCATCCATTTCTGATAGGAAAGACACAGAAACCTTGTATTAACTTGTTATTCGAAGATAAAAATAGCTGCTGATAAGACTTGGGTTGTGGACGCACATTCAGTGAATTTCAGTCTCTAAATATTTAGTTGCGGAGAATTCCATGCTAATAACATAACGATAGAATATGATAAAATAAATGTTCTAGATTACCAATTTCCGAAGTGATTAATATCGATCTGTGGAAGTGAATGGGGTCATCAAGAGTGTCAGTAAATACCAGGAATCAAAAGTCTTTTGATAAAAAAGGACACGTCGATCACCTTTAATATTTTATACTGGCTTTACTCATTGGAAAACAAAAAAAGCTCTCCAGAGAAAACGCTTCAGCTTCTGAAAAATAGTTCCAACTATTCTAAAGACGGAATTGGTCAAAGAAGTCAATCATCGCCTCATTCTGGCTTTGTAGTAATATGACAAGGGACCATTGATTGCATACGGAAGCTGAGACGAAACACTACCCAGAAGCTTGATTAACCACCGTTGCACCAATGATCGCCAATCCAAACTAATAGAAACATTCGAAGGACAGTGAGATCGTCAAAAGAAATATATTTGATCTTCTCAAGCATACAAAATTCACAAACCATTTCTTTCCATTTCTCTCATTGGAAGCTTTATGCTCTTCCGAAATGTGTCGTTCTTTTACCAATCACATAAAGACAAAAGTCAAATAAAAAATGTTACTAGCTTAGTTAATAACCATTGATTACATACGAACGGAAGACGTGACAAAACAAAAATATATTTCATTAATTTACTTAGGTAGCGTTAAACTAAAGGTTGCTACCCATAAAAAATACCTATTTTAGCTGTTTAAGCTAAATAGAATTATAAACGTTTTTAGAGAAAGACATAATAGCAAGAATTTTATCAACTAAATGTTCAATGAGTCTAAGTCGCCGTCGGCTAGAGTCGGTCATAGAATAGGATCCTATTTGCTTGTGACGCAGAGCTTATTGTGGCTATAGAGGCTTACAATGGAGTGAGTCTCTGCTACATAGTTCACATCTATTTGTACTCACTTGTTTGTGGCAGTTCTTGAGCTCGTTTCTGCAGGCTCGATTCTGTCCGCCAGCACCCACCAGTTTCCCTTTCCTTGCTTTAAAATGCTGATTCAGGACCCCAGTCCACTTTGATCAGTCATCGGTCAGGCTATCCTAGTACTCTGTATTTATGTTAGTGGCTTTTAGGTCTCTTTTGATCACGTTAGATTACCACAGTTTAAGCCGACCAGTAGCTCTTCGTCCAGTGGCCAGCTCTCCAGAAAGGGGAATACAGCCATTCTGCCGGCAGTCAATGTTATACAGCTATAGGAGTTGTCGTTTTTTGAGCAAAGTAAGCATGCTTGATAAGCCAGTTAGAGGTCAGATCTCAGTGTAGAGCACTTTGTCATGCTAGAAATAACAAATGTGAAGGAGACTTTTCAGATAGGTTTCAGTCACCTGCCTTGCCTGAAATATGTACTCCACTTCTCGCTGCAATACCGCAGTTTTCTGATTTTTCAAGCATATCACACCGCCACCTTGGTCTTTACTTTCCGCTTTGGATTCGTCCACGCTCGGGATGTGAGACAAGCAAGAGTTGTGGCTTCCTCCTTGACCCTCTTGTCGATTTTGACATCCAGAGAGAGATTGTCGATAAACTGATGGATCAAGTCAAACTCATAGTCGTCAATAGCGATGACTGGAGGGGCTTCAGTAACCATCCTTAATACATTGGGCTTCGATAGGTTGATCGTCAACCCACAATTTTTGAAGGCCTCATAGAATAGGTCCATCAGTAATTAGAGTTCTCGGTGTGTATGTGTCACTGCTGCTAAATTATCTGCAAGCAGCATGTTTCTAATGAGCAACTCTCATACTTTTGTCGTGGCTATGAAACGGGCTGCATTGAATACCTGAACATCTGATCGTGCATGCAGGATGATGTCTTCTGTAGTGGTATCAAATACACGTTTAATCAGTGGTAAGAAAAAGAGCCCAAAAAGTCCTAGTCTTGTTGATTCGGATGCGGAAACTAATGAGCTGAGGTGCTGCCTTTGAGCTGTACAGTATCAACAACGTTAGTGTGTAAGGACTCAATCATACTGTATAGCTTTGGTGGGCAGCCAATCTTTGGCAGCATCCTGAAAAAGCTTTCACTGCTGAAAAGGTTGAATGTCTTGGTGAGCTCTATCATGGCGAAGTACTCAGACATCTGTTATTCTATGCACCTTCCCTAGAGATGTCAGAGGAAGAGGACCATGTCTACCCTTTGTCTCTGAATGTCCACTATGACTCTGAGTAGACAGATCTGGCAGGTTTCTGCATGTTATAAAAAGGAACTGAGAAAAAAATAGTTATGATAGTGACAGTAATGAAGATAATAATAAATGATAGTAAAAATAACAAAGAATAAGAATAAGAAGAAACAGTAGCAGAAGTAACTGTGGTAGTAGTAGTAGGAGGAGCAGTAGTAGTAGCAGTGTGGTGGCAGTAGTAGTAGTAGTCACTGAACACATAAATTTATTTCCAGTTCCAAAAGTTCGAAAATTTGAAACCTTTAATTAATGACAACAATGGACCTTCCAGTAAAATGTTATACCAACTTATGTCATTAACTTATAAAAATCTAAGCATACGGTCTGTTGTCACAGTTCATGTTATAGGCATTACATCATGT
Organism: Morbakka virulenta; assembly: GCA_003991215.1. Lineage (NCBI taxonomy): Eukaryota > Metazoa > Cnidaria > Cubozoa > Carybdeida > Carukiidae > Morbakka > Morbakka virulenta. The sequence continues at coordinate 14,003 of RDPX01000021.1, read as the reverse complement.
CAATAAAAAATATGACAATATAATAATTCAATAGAAATCAGCCTGTGTCTCTTAGGATTAGGTTGATTAGGATGGGAGGGAGGGGGGTAAAGGTTACTCAAACTACTAAGAGAAATAACTTATTTAGGCTCCTTTCGATAATGGTGTCACATCTATTACATTATTGTTTTTGGAAATAAATTGAACTTTACCTCTAAATTTGTTCCTTGCCTCAACGCCACGCTTTCGGTCTGTAATAAGATCATCCCAATACCTCTCTTGGAATTTATGAAACTCAGACGTTTCTCGTCTGTAGTCCTCACCTCTCCTTTTCCCTTCAAAAAGAAAAAAGGTAACTTCATTTAACCCAAACATATTAATACTCCATTTTTTAGTCTTTCATATAGCAATAAATTATAGAGCTATCTCAATCATTCACAATATTTGTAGTAATGCTTCAGATAGAAGCATTTATGGTCATTGCAATTATTCTCTCTTTTATGGTATCAATTTCATAACATTTATGTTTCATATTTTACTTTTTCTACATTTGGAGGTTTCATATCACA